>APFE031394240.1:23778-47283 GCA_000404065.3 Pinus taeda | reverse complement strand
TTAAAACCCTCAAAGAGGGAAACAGTCCACGGCCTGAGCCAACGCGGCCACTTCAAGCAATTTATTAATAAAAGAATGAAAATTTACATAAGCTTATCTCATGAACAATTAATCTACAAATGACCCTCCATGCTCTTTAAATAGAGATCATGGACCAATCGGGTGTCAAGCCACGGATCAAGTGTCGGTAATACCGAGGATAGAATGAACTGTCAGATCACTACATATCGTGACTGTCGGATTATAAGTTACAAATGTACATAGTAAAGAAACACACTTTACCTAACTCTATACTAGACCAAGTTATACTTAACTATTTCCTATGTGTCGGAATATCCTAACATGAAGCCCAACCAGTGAAGTAGTTGTTGTACCAAGCACGAGGTGCTTGCTTCAGCCTGTAAAAAGCTCTCTTGAGTTGGCACACATGTGATTCACAATTGAAGGTCTCAAAACCTTCTAGCTTCTCTATGTACACCTCTTCCTCAATCTTGCCATTGAGGAATGCAGTCTTCACATCCATCTAATGGATCTTCCAACCCATCTGTGCTGATAGTGCCAACATCGATCTGATAAATGAGTACCTTGCTATAGGAGAAAAAATATCATCATAATCGATTCCCTCGACTTGTGAAAAACCACGGGTAACAAACCTTGCCTTATGTTTCTCCAAACTACCATTAGCAGCTTGCTTTACCTTGTAAAGCCAACGGGAACTCACAACTGACTTGTTCTCCGGTCTTGGAACAACATCCCAAACACTGTTCTGAATAATGGACTCATACTCCTCCACCATACCATCAACCCAAATCAGCTACTGCACTGCTTCCTTAAAGGAAGATGGTTCAGTCTCAACGCATTCCCCAACAAGGGCCATGTCTCCAGTGTACCTATCAGGTAACCTCCTCTATCTGCGCTGAGAAGATGGTTCTCCCACATTCTCTCTCACATCTGACAACAATTTGTCAGCTTCTCTCGTGTGCTTCCACCCATCTCTGGAAGACTCTGCTTGAGTGGATGTCTCCACTCTTGAAACCTCTGCATGTGGCTGCTCCACATCAGTCTGAGGCTCCTCCTCCTTAGGAACCAAAATTTCCTCCACGACCTATGGTTGGAGCTCCCTCTCAAGGGAAACTCGCATGGCCTTCTGCTCATCAAACTTAAAATCTCTATGAACCACTACCCTCCGACTGACAGGCAAATACACCCGATAGTTGTGGGGTGTATCAGTGTACCCCACAAGTATCCCCAACTCAGCTGTCAGTTCAAGTTTCTTCTGGGCATCCTTGGTCACATGACAATAAACTGATGAGCCAAAGATCTTGAAGTGACCCACATCTGGTCTCTTTCCGGATAAAGATTCCTCTCATGTCTTCAACACAAGTATGCGATGCGAGCTTCTATTCTGCAAGTAAACCGCTGTGTTGCATGCCTCAGCCCACAAATGAAGTGGTAGGCCTTGGTCATGCAGCATCACCCGAGCTTCCCCCACAATCGTTTTGTTCTTCCTCTCGGCCACCCCATTCTGTTGTGGGTTATGAGGTGCTGTCAACTCCCATTTAATTCCTTCTACAGCACAGAAGTCCTTAAACTCTTGAGAGACATACTCTCCACCATTGTCGCTTCGCAAGGCCCTGATCTTCTTTCCCGATTCTTTCTCAACCAAAGCTTTGAACTCACAAAACTTTGAGAAGGTTTGATCATTCTTCTGCATGAAATAGATCCAACATCTATGAGAAAAATCATCAATGAAAATCACATAATACCTTTGTTTAGCAGTGGAGGCTGTCGAGAATGGTCCACACACATCTGTATGAACTCACTCCAAGATTGTTTTAGCTCGACTGTCTCGATCATGAAAGGAAGATTTTGCATACTTACCCAAGGTACAACCTTTGCATGTGTCCATTTGCTCAAGTTTACCTTTGGGAAGTCCGATAAAAATTTGCTGCATTATCTTCAAGGCCCCATGATGCAAGTGGCCCATCTGTTTATGCCATAACTCGCCAATATCTTGGCTTTGCACCAATTCTGCTTTACAACTCAATGCAGCACAGTCATCTACCTCCATCTTGTAGAGATTCTTCACTTGAATCCCAATCCTCTTGTTTTGATCCGTGGCTATGTGTCTCAAAAACGCCTTTCCTTTACTGAAGACTACATCATAGCCTTTGTCTTCCAACATCGTGACTGATACCATGTTTTTCTTCAATCCAAGCACATACTTTACATCAGTCAGGGTGAGAGGAGCTCCATGCTCCCTCTGAAACACAATCGTACCTTCACCTGAAACACAATACTTTTCATCATCGCCCATCTCTATGCGCATCTGGAGGTCTTTCTCCTCCAAAGTATTGAATAAACTCCTATTGTCAGTCATGTGGAATGAGGCTCCACTGTTAAGGTACCAAACACAACCCACCATCGATGAAACCATGCATGCGATGAAGGTAAAATCCAATTCACACTGTGAGGCCAGTGCCTCACCATCTGATCCTTTCGAGGATCCCTTCTTGGATTTCTTCAATGGACAATTAGTTGCATAATGGCCTACCTCATGACAATTAAAGCATCTCACTTTAGATTTGTCAATCTTTTTCCCTCCATGGGAAGAACTGGATTTGGAATTGGAAGCCTTCCCTTTCCCTTTCCTCGCCTTACTTGCTAAGGCTAGATTTTCTTCATCATCATGCTTAGATGAAGAACCATCTCTAATGCTTCTCCTGATCTCCTCCTGCATCAGATCCAACCACAGTCGTTCCTAATCTGGCAGTTTGTCTCTTCCATTCACTGAGTCTTGGTAGCTATGCCAGCTCTTAGGAAGACCGAGGAGAGCAAGACTCACCATATCATCATCAGTGGTCGTGATTCCTACACTTCTAAGCTCATCTCTGCAAGTGGTGAGCTTGTTCAGATATGTAGAGATCGTGTCACCCTTTTCACACTTGATTTTCCGAAGCTTGTCCTTCAGCTCCAGCTTCCTCTGGTCGCTACTATTCTGATATAGGTCCTTCAATGTATTCCACATTGAAAATGGAGTCTGCTTCCCATGGAGACTTGAGACAATATGGTCTCGAACTCCTTCCAAAAGAATCCTCCTCGCTCTCGCCACACATTTCTTCTATTCCGTCAATTCTTGGGCATTAGCTGTTGCTGGCTTAGGGAATTCTTGATCAATGAAATCCTTCAAACCGTTGTCCTCTAATACCACTTCCATGCAATCCTTCCATGACATGTAATTCGAGCTTCCATCCAAGACATACTCAAGTCTCAAGCCATTGAATGCCATTGGTGAACTTTGAAATGTGATAAGAAATTGATTTTGTACCTACAATCAAGAACTTCAAACTTCGAACTTCTCCCTTCTTTGTATATTGTTCTCCGCTTTGATCACCTTTGCTCTGATACCATGTACAAATTCTCACTGTAGATTAATTTGATTATGCAATGTACTAAAGCAACATACTTAATCTACTTCTACAATTAAACTTGCGGAAGTTTAATCGATTTTGAGCAAGATCAAACAGAACACATATAATAGAGAAGAAGATTCAATCACACATGAAACACAGAAGAATACTCTGAGGAAAGCCTCAGCTAAAAACCCCGCTATCTGTATTATCATACAAGTGGAAATATCTCAGGATTACACAAATTTTTAACTCTCAAGCTATCCAGCTCTCAGTACAATCCCTCACTACTGCTCATAGACAGAATAGACAACGCATATGCCTTCTCCTCTGTCCTCCAAACCTCCTATTTCCTTGTGCTGTTTCCCCTGGATGATCTAGTTGTAACCTGTATGATTCTCACCTCACACACTGCTCTGACCTCTGTAGTAATTGTGCAATCCTCAAGGAATGAATTCCTTCTACATGCAAACGATATTCTCATAGGAATATTCTAGCAACTGATAATACAATGTCCCTACCTTTAATCTCAACAGGGTCTTTGTCTAAACTAACATGCATGAGTTATTTATGAGAGAATATTCAGTTATATGGAGAACACTAATTGCATGCATGCATGCATTAACTGACTGAACTCACAATTAGTTCCACAAACTGTTTGGAGCTAATTTAACTAGACTTAACTCAATTAACTGAGCTAATTAATTACAACTCATCCTTATCTCCTTAATTAAGGGATAACTTCCTCAAAGAAAGGGATAATTGTTGCATGTCTTCACAAAGACTTCATATTTGAATTTTTCCAACTAATTAACTCGATATGAATTAATTAATTATTTTTCAAACTACTAATGAAACTAAATTCGAATTTTAATTCAAAGACAAATTAAAATTGGAATATATCCTGAAATACTATTTATAACAATGCTATTTTTAACATTTCTTATTGTTATTTTCAACAAAACAAAAATTTTAAGTTCCAGCGCACAACTTACCATTTAAGAAATAGGTTTATGAGTTGCGAATTGCGATTCTAAACTACCATTTGAATTCTATTAATTCTATTAAGGAATATGCAACAACATTTTTTTCCCATGCTCTATGTTGCTCCAGAGATTAATTTTTGTGAACACATGTTCTCCACGCTTTTGTTTAGACCATGCTCTCACTTGCGATTCATTTACCATTCAATTATAACATTAGGTATTGAGCGATTCATTTACCGGTAGTTTGTAGCAACCATGGATAAGGTTATTAACGTAGCTATTATCGATCTCTGAGTGCAATTTGATAATACTTATTATTTATTTAAAAATCTTGTATTTATTATTATTAGATTATTTAATTTTGGAAACTTATGATCGAGTGAGTGAGCGAATATATATATATGTTTGTTATAGTAAATTTCAATTCCAAATTGAGTTAAAAAAATGGGAAGTGAATGATCTTTTTGGTTGAGATGCTAGTGAATCATTTTGATTTACAAAATGTAATCATGTCCGGTTCACATTAAAGTTGTTTAAAGGTTGAGATGGTCTATAGTTTTGGATTAAGAATTAAAGTGTTTTTTTTTTTAATAAAATAATGTTAAAAGTTATTTTCCTGGTTAGTTTGGGTGAAATTTATTTTCTTTTGTTTCTACTTTATTTAGATCTTTTTAGTATTAATGTTTTGGTTATAGATTTTAATTTCTATAAAATGAATTTATATCAATTTTATTAAGAAAATAAATTTATTTAGTGGTTGCATATGAAAATCTCAAATAATTGATTACAATAACTCCAATATTTTTTGATAAATTTATATTTTAATTTAAACATAACTGTCATTTTAAATGTTAGACCCTTGATGGAGAGTCCATCTTTATTTTAAAACAATTTTCTTCAAAAGTATATAATATTATTGGTTGAAATGTTAGTCTTCTCAAATTCTTATTTAAAATTGAATTCAAAATTGTTAGAAAAACAAATTAATTATTTCTTTTTACCCAATACATTAGAATTAATAAATTTAAGTCTTCTGAATTTTTGAAAATGATTCAACATGAATTATAAAAAATTTAAAATTACATAAATTATAGTGATTATAAATAATTAAATTATTAGTTAGTTTAATAATAGGTAAAACTTAGTCCAAGGATTAGTTTTATTGGTCTAATTCAATTAACCCATGTTAAATTTTATTGTTTAATTTAGTTGCAACAATATCTATATTCAGTGTTGCTCGCAGGGGTTTGGTCTCGTGGCCAGTGAACGGTCTGCTAAGTCGTTCGTGCCGCTATGTAGGGCACGAGTTCAAGTCTCGTCTTACCCAAGGGCCATGCTTGTGGGTTGTGCGGTTCCTCTTAGCAGTTATAGTGGCAGCTAGTGGGATTCGACCCCGTATAACGCGAGTACAATACTACCGCCGTTGTCGATTCCTCCTAGAGGTTATAGTGGCAGCCAGTGGGATTCGACCTTGTGTAATGCGAGTACGATAACACCACCATTGCCGATTCCTCCTAGCAGTTATAGTGGCAGCCGGTGGGATTCGACCCCGTGTAACACGAGTACAATACCACTGCTGCTCTGCAATTTCTCTTAGCGGTTATAGTGGCAGCTAGTGGGATTCGACCCCATGTAACGCGAGTACGATACCACCGTCGTTGTCGATTCCTCCTAGCAGTTATAGTGGCAGTTGGTGGGATTCAATCTCGTGTAACGCGAGTACGATACCACCGCCGTTGTCGATTCCTCCTAGCAGTTATAGTGGCAGCCGGTGGGATTCGACCTCATGTAACGCGAGTACGATACCACTGTCGTTGTCGATTCTGCTAGTTAACAAAAAAAAAATCTATATTCACTGTTTTTATGTGAAAACAATTTTGAATATAATTTGCAAAAATAAAATAAAACCGGTAAAAATAAATAAATAAATATATATATATATATTATATATATATATATAATAATATATATATATATATATAAACAGAAACGGGTAGTGGATATATTAGAAACTTGGCCTTAATGCCAAAGAGTGGATTACAAAAGGTGAGTCTAAATCCAGAAATGCCGAACAGTCTTGTAAGACTGTGACAATTATGTTTAGCTCACATCTCTTTTTAGCTGCTACCATGCGGTCAATTTCAGAGATTTTCCCAAGCTTTTGGATACAAACAAACTGATTTAACAGAAGGCAATAAAACATGACAATTTTCTAAATTAAGTAATTGGTTCCCATATTTCCTGTTCGCCTTTGAGCAGGGCACCAGCCGTAAGAAAGGCTGCTTTGTTAACTTCAGCGTCCGCCTCCTTATTATTAGCTCTCAACACATGATAGAAATTCAAGTTCTGGAAAGAGTCTCCAAGGTCTGAAATTCTGTGAATCGGCCTTGCTAGCCTTAGGTCCATTGGCTTAGAATGAGTCACCATAGTGTTAATGATAACCTGAGAGTCTCCAATAACATTAGTCTCCCTGATGTTCAGCACTTTCAAAATCTTGAGTCCTTGAAAAAGAGCCAAAGCCTCAGCCTGAATGCTAGAAGCGACGCCCAAACCCCAGGCGAAACTATGGATCCTAAAACCAGCGAGATTCAATATAATTCCTCTAGCACCAGTTCTTCTAGGATTGCCCTTTGCAGCCCCATCAAAAATAGAGTGCCTCTAATGGTTTGCAATCCATCCTTGGAACTCTTTTGTTGTAGCCCTTATTTGCCAAACTTTTGGAAGGGAGATACTCTTTGACATTTTTTGGAACTGAAGATCAAGAGAAGATCCCCAATTTTTATCTTGCTGGGTGAGATTTAAATCATCTTTGTAGTCTCTCAGGCACTCTTTTAACCGGCATTTAATTTTAACTACCACTAGCTTGACATCCTGTTCGCAGTTTCTGAAAATCCTTTTGTTTCACTCAAGCCAAATCTGCCAGCAGATAATTTTAGGGAGAATAAACCAAGTAGCTTTAATAATTTTGTTTTTTGGAGGAGGACCAAGGTACCTTTGCAACGATTTGACAAAAAAATCAGTAGTGGAGGAAGGCAATGCGAAGCTGGAACTCAAAGTTTCCAGCAGCTTGGTCCAGATCTGCAATGTAAAGGAACATTCAAGCATCAGATGAGAAACGCTTTCTTGGTTTACCTTGTAAAGTTTACACCTTGAAGGGTCGTGGAAGCCACGCTTTTGAAGATTATCGTCTATCAAAATTTTGGAATGGCATAACAGCCAATTGAAGAAGTCAATTTTTGGCAGTGAGGGATAATGCCATATCACTTTCCATGGCTCTGGGTTCGTGGCCACATGGGGGCGCTCACACAACTTGGCGTATCCCTGAGCAACAGAATAACCACCAACCTACACACCCCAACTTCTTAAATCCCTACTTCGCATCCGCGTTGGAGCCAATCCGTGAAGCTTGGAGAGCAGTTCCTCGTGTTCCATAGACAAATCTAGGGGCGTTTCAAGTTTCCAACCAGCCGAGCATGAATTCTGCTAGACTGAAATGTCCCACAAGGAACGCAATCCAACATCATTCATCCAACTATGCAACACTTGAAGAGAGTGACAGTCTTCCAGCGACTCATTGTTCATAATTCTATCTGTCCAAAGGTTGATCCTTTTTCCATTGTCGGGGACCCAATATGCATGAGTATTTATAAGAGGACAGGCTTTGGTACAGAGCTTCTGGAAGGGCATATTCAGGAGTAGCAAAGGGTGATTTAGACAACGGGAGCGCTTGCCATTAAAGTATTTTTTCCAAAGAGCTAGTTGTGCCTAGCCAAGGTTAGGAGCAATAATTCTCCAGATGAGCTTAGCTCCCATAGCGATATTTTGATATCCAAGATTTTTGAAGTTCAAGCCTCCTTCCAAGAGCGGTTTAGAGATGGATTCCCCGCTGACTAACGAAATATTTTTCTCATTTTGCTTGCCCCCCTTCCAAAAAAAATTTCGAATGATCTCCTCCATTTTTCTGAGAATGCTAGAGGGAGCAAAAAGAACAGAAAACTGAAATAAGGGAAGACTATTAAGGATTGATTTAATAAGGACAGACTTCCCAGCAATGTTGAGCCAGGAAAAGCCCCAAGCAAGCAACTTGTTCTTGAATTTCTCCAATTCGGGGAGCCAATCTCTGTTGAAGGCTCTTTTAAGAAATACAGGAAGGCCTAGGTACTTGAAGGAAGTTCAGTTTGAGGAGGCTGCGAAACCAAAGGTTCTGGAAATGGAATTGAGCAAGCTGGAAGTGGTGTTCCAGCAATAGATATGGAATTTGCCATTGTTTAGACTACTTCCCGAAATCATACAAAACTCGTCCAGGACTCCTTTAAATCTGAAGGCTATAAGCACAAAGGCAACTCCCAATAACAAGGTGTCATCCGCAAAGAGGGCATAAATAATGTTTTTAACACCTCTTGCTATACAAAGGCCCAACGATTTCCTGGTCCATCATTTTTTTGTTTAAATAGAAGCTAAGGACAGAGGCTTGAAAAACGAATAGAAGGGGTGAAAGAGGGCACCCCTGCCTGAGCCCTCTCGTGGCTTTGAAAAAGTCAGCAGCTCTACCGTTTACTAATGGAGCAATCCAAGGCTCCAAAATGCAAGCCCGAATCTAATTTATAAATTTCTCCCCAAATCCAAATTTGTGTAAGAATTTCAACAGAAAACTATGTTTGACTCTATCAAAAGCATTTGCTAAATTGAGCTTGACAACCATACCTTTTTCTTTGCGACTCAGACTTGAGTGGATTGCCTCTTGGACTAGAATGAAATTGTCCACTATCTATCTCCCTTGAATGAATCCTCCTTGGCTTTCCAAAATGACTTTGGGGAGGATGAGCTTAAGTCTATTAGCGATGACTTTAGTAATCAGTTTGTAACCAATATTACATAGCGAAATCAGTCGAAACCTGTTGAAGGTGTTGGCTTCTTTCTCTTTGGGGATGAGAGCAAGAAAAGCAGAGTTCATGTTGCCTCCGATTTTCTGGGAAGCTTGGGACTTAATAACCATTTTGTATAGATCTTTTCCACAATCGGCCAGCAAACTTGGAGGAATCTGGCTGTAAATCCATTCGGCCCAGGGGCTTTGTCTGGGTCCATGGCGAAGAGGGCATCCTTAACTTCATTCTTGGTGACTTTAGCTTCAAGAAGGTGATTCATTTCAATAGTAATCAAGGAAGGAACCATGTCAATCATATCAGAGATTTGGTCCATATTTATATCTTCACTATACAGGGTTTTAAAGTGAAGAGAGGCAGCTTTTTTGATGCTTGCATTATCGTTGTGAATAATAGAGCCATCTTTGATTTCGGAAATGGAATTGGTACATTTCCTTGCCTGAGCTTGTTTATGGAAGAAGGAAGAGTTTTATCCCCTGCTTTAAGCCAAAGGCTGCATGACGTAAGCCTCTAGTACTCTTCTTCTGCGAGACAAGCCTTATCATAGTTTCGCTGGAGCTGGGCTTCTTTGTCAGTTATGTCAGCGGTTTCAGCTTGGAGATGATGATTTTCCAGAATGCGTTGGAGATTTTTTTTTCATTTGCTAGATTGGGCAGAGTTTTGGCCCAGCTTTTTAAATCCCTTTTCACTCTTCTGAGCTTCTCCTCCCAGACAAAAAAGGGGGAGCCTTTGACCGGCTGCATCCAGATGCCCTTAACTAATTGCATGAAGTCCGATTCCTTAGTCCAGAGCGGGCTAAATCTGAAGGGAATTGGACCTAGGTCAAGCTGAAACACCAGTTCCATCTTGATGGATTTATGATCAGAAGTGTTGCATGGGAGAATATGAACTCTAGCCTCTAATCCAAGCAGAAGAAAAGAGCTTTGAAGTAAGAATCTATCCAATCTGGCAGCAATGTGGCCAGGACCAATTCTTTTATTAGTCCAAGTGTACTTACCAGAGATTGGCTTGATGTCCAGCAGGTCCCAGTCCTACATAAGGTCCTCTTCCCATTCCCTTGCTGGATCTCGAACAATGTTGCCTCCTCTCTTGTCTGCTGATAAGAGAGTGAGATTAAGATCTCCTACTATGATGGTATTCTTAAGATTAACGAGATTTGTTTGGGTTCTCATGGAGTCCCAACAGGCCTTTTTTTCCACAGCGTTCACAGAGATGTACACGTTGAAGAGACTGATAATCTCTTTTGAATCTAAGTGCTACAATTTTAAGAACAACCAGTGAGTATTGAGGGTCTTAGAAACGACTGAGAATTTGCTAGCGTTCCAAAGGGTGCCCAACCCACCGGAAGTCCCTCGGGCTGAGAATGCTTTCGCCTCACATTTGTTCCAGAGTTTCTTACTTGCCTGAAGGAAGACAGTCTTCTAGTTTGGTCTCCTGGATGAGAAGTATGTCAAGAGCTTTTGTTCTTATTAAACTTCTGATGGCTTCTTCCTTGATTCTTCTCCCATACCTCTACAGTTCCAGGAGACTATCTTCATCATTTGTATTTCTGGTTGGCTCCCTTAGAGCCTTGGGTCTAGTTTCTCGCCATCTTTGTTTTTGATGCTAGTAGCTTCTCAAGGGTTGGCGTGCTGCCTTGGAGCTTATCTTTGAAAGTTTCCTGCTCTCTTATTTCCCGATCTGATTTGCGGCCTTTTGTGGATCTCCTTATCGAAGCTTGGGATTCTCCTATTTCCCCTTCTTCCTCTGAGCAATCCGATTCATGCTCATCTTCCTCTACTTCGACAATGTTTCCTTTGGAACTCTTAGCAAGGCTTGCCCCCTTGGGAGAAGAGGGGGTACCTTTAGAGGGTGGAGTTGATTTTTGATTCTCTGGTTCTTGAGTTTCCTCTATTTGTGAGCTTAGAGGAGCAAATTTATTTTCTTGATCCATTCTGGGAGGGGGATGTTGAGGAGGGGCCTAAGGACCTCTTCCGCTTGGACCAACCTACTTTTGGATTTTCCTGGCGTGCTTGACCTGGTTCCAACCTTCTTCTTTACCCTTATCTGGTTTCATATTGGTTGGGCATCCTCTGGCGAAGTGACCGCAGACATGATATTTTCGGCATTTGAAAGGCAGTTGCTCGTAATCCAGTTTCTGCAAATGGGTCCAGTTTCCTACTTTGATTTTGATGGCTTCCGAGAGACCCACCTCTAGGTCTACTTCTACGTAGATACGGGCATAGTCATATTGATCTTTGCTGTTGTATGCCCTATCTATGAATTTCTCAAGGGCGTTTCCGATGTGTTTCAACGAGTCCCAGTTCCAACAATGCACTGGGAGATTAGGGAGTCTGACCCATACAGGGATAGCCGTGGGAACATGGACCACAAGGTCGAAATCTGACGTCCATTTGTTGAGGTATAGACCCTGGGGGCCCATGAAATAGGGGCCATTCTAAAAGATCAGGGCCTTGTCGTCTTTTGAGGTGAATTCAAAGAGGAAGAACCCTCGTCCTAAGAAGTAAGAGGTGACGCCGCTCTTGATCAAAGGAGCCTAGTTCTTGTTAACCCAGGTCTCAGTTGTCTTAGGAGAAGGCCATAGACCGGTGAACTGGCCAACGAGAGCCCGCTCAGCCAAGGAGAGGACGACTTGAATTAGAGTCTCTGGCGGCAGGGAGATTTCAGGTATGTCTTCCAGCCTCTTGACAAACTTGGTTGCTTCACCCTTTTTCTTCTGCGGCAAGCCAGCCAAGAGCCGAGAGAAGGCTTCGGCAGATGAAGGCGAAGGGGGCGGGCTTCCCTGGGGCAAGCTCGGGACCTCCATGAGGGCAAGCCCAACTTACTAGACCCTCCCAGCAGCAGACGAGCGCTCTAAACCATAGGAACTCAAAAAAGAACGCAAAAACGGTGCAGGAGGGCAGAGGGCCCAAAGCCACGGGCCGCAGAGCAGCAAGGGCACAGGCTAGGGTTTCATGGCAGCACTCGAGAGCTCAGCGATTTTCATAAATCTCGATAAAAATAAATATTAAAAGTCATGTTAAAAACCATTTAAAAATAAAACCGTCGTAAAAAAATTTACCCGTCAAATTTAACCTCTACCATGGATTCAAAGTCACAAGGCATTTAAAGCCAAATAGATTTCCGGAAAATTAGACTGCTAGAATATCTTTACGAAATTTGTCCAATTTTTGTGAAGTTTGAAGGGAGTGCTGCAGATTTAAATCCTGTATATGTCCGGAAGATTAGCTCGCGGAATAACTTATACAATTTGTCAATTTAAAGCCAATGGATGCCCGAAAAATTAGCCGGCCGAATATTTGGAAAAAGTCAGAATAACTATGAGACGCCGTTAGAATAGAATGGAAGCTGTGGAAAAAGGTCAGAAGTCTCTTCGAAAATCCCGAAACCCTACGACTGAACTCTGACTCTACAGAAGTCAGAAGTCGCTCCGAAACCCTGCAACTCATACGGCGGAATCAATCCCAGAGATCGTATTCGATAACGCAATAACATGCGCGATCACCACGGGAATAGTTGGTTTACTATTCTTTAAAAATATAATAAATTCTTCATCATTTCCACAACCAATGAATAGATGTGGAATGTCACAGGTCATTTAAACCAATAGATGTCCGGCAAATCTTCATAATCTTACTGTAAAGCCGTATTCGATAACGCAATAACATGCGCGATCACCGGGGGAATAGTTGGTTCACTATTCTTTAAAAAAAATAATTCTTCATCATTTCCACAACCAGTGAATAAATGTGGAATGTCATAGGTCATTTAAACCAATAGATGTCCGGCAAATCTTTATAATCTTTCTGTAAAGCTTGAACGTATGGATTAAAGTCACTGGCCATTTATAGTCAAAATATCTCCAGAAAATTAGCCCGCCCGATTATCATTACGATATTTGTCCAGTGTAAAGTTTGAACGCAGGAATTGAAATTCTCCCGTCAGGATACCTTTACGCAATGTATCCATTTGTAAGCTTTGAACGCAGGGCTTACAAGTCACAGGACATGCCAACAAATGTCCGGAAAATTAGCCCGCCGAACATATTTACAAATTTTGTCCATTTATAAAAAGTTTAAAAGCAGGGCTTAAACGTGACAGACGATTTAAAGCCCATCGACGTCCGGAAAATTAGCCGGCCAGATTATTTTACAAAACTGGCTAATAGAAGGACTTTAAAAGATTTATTTTCTTTAGCAGTAGTCTATAATGCGACTTTTTGAAAGCTTTTTAGCCGGATTTTTCCGGCCAAAATCCGGCAGCAATTCATTGGAATCCCAAGTTTGATAGCTAGTTTCTGCACAATCAATGACTCCCAGGGGTTTTTCAGGGCCCTGAATCCAAATATGCAGTTAAAAAACCATTTTAACTGCTAAAAATCAAGATTTAACCTCATTTCTTCTGTCGGATTCCGTCACCGGAATCTCCAAAAAATCGCATTATAGACAACTCCTTTTCTTTATGTTTAGTCCGCACTGTTACCTTAAATTTCTCGATTCTTCCGCGCGCAATAAATTTGGAGTTCAGAGATGCAATAAATAGATGAAGAAACTCCAATTAATTCCCATTCCGTCTGCGGAGGACAAAATGAAGATCGGTTATGAGCGTTGCCTTTTCGGCTCTATTACTATCATACTAATTCCCATTTTCTTTTATTTCATTCTCTTTTTCACTCCTTTTGTGGTTTCGTCTCATCGTTCCCATCCCCATTTAGGCAACGCTTCTGATCAAGAGGCTTTGAAAAGCTTCATGTCTGCAATCACTTATGATCCCTCTCAATCTTTATCAGCTACCTGGAGACCAAATGTTTCGTCCTGCCAGTGGACACATGTCATATGCAGTCGGCGCAGGCAGAGAGTGGTCTCCTTGAATGTTTCAGGCATGGCATTACAAGGTACAATCTCCCCCTTTCTTGGTAATCTCTCCTTTCTTAGAGTACTTGACCTTACTGATAACAAATTTCATGGTCCCATCCCCTATCAATTGGGAAATTTGTTTCGATTAAAGTGCCTTTACTTGGATATGAATCGTCTCGAAGGTTCTATTCCACCAACTCTCAGTGGTTGTCGTAGCTTAAGAAACTTATCTATGTACACTAACAATCTCAAAGGAAACATTCCTGAAGAGTTATGTGTTCTCCCAAACTTACAATTCGTTGATTTAGGAAGAAACAATTTGACCGGTACAATCCCCGCCTGCGTGGGAAACATCTCCTCTTTGGTCCTCATACATGTGGATTACAATTACCTTCACGGGAATGTTCCTTCCGAAATAGGCATGCTAAGCCACGCTACACTTATAGATTTCGGTGCAAACCGTCTCTCAGGACAAATCCCTGCATCTTTGTCTAACTGCACTAATCTACAAATATTGGAAATAGATCAAAACCAGTTGACTGGTTTCATTCCCAAGGAATTGTGCAGCAAGAAAACCCAATTAACGATTCTCAGTCTGTCACTTAATCAGTTGAGTGGTAACATTCCCGCTTCCCTCTCCAATTGTACAGAACTTCAATTCGTCTCCTTAGGGGGTAACCAGTTCAGCGGAGTAGTGCCCAAGGTATTGGGTAAGATGACACAGCTCCAGAAGCTCGGGTTGTCCTCAAACCAACTGGTTAGTGGCAGCACTACAAGCTTGCCCATTCTTACAGCTCTCACTAACTGTTCCAACCTAAGCGTATTAGACTTAACCTCTAATAATCTCAACGGATATTTGCCTTCCTCTATAGGCCACCTTTCAACAAAAATGTATTTAATAAGCTTGGGCTTGAATGGATTAGCCGGAGAAATACCACCGCAAATTGGAAATCTCACTAATTTATCACTCCTTGATTTAGGTGGCAATTTTTTCAAAGGGGCAGTCCCATCCTCACTTAAAATGTTTCAAAAATTGGAGAGATTATATTTGGGAGATAACAATTTACAAGGAAGCATCCCTACAAAAATCAGACAACTCAAACGTTTAGGACTTCTAGCTATTGAGAAAAATAATCTCTCTGGAAGTATACCCGATTCTATTGCCCAGCTCCAACAGCTAAGATATTTATATCTCGATCACAACCAGTTATCAGGCATTATACCTGCGAATATAGGAAAATGCATCAACTTATTAGATTTGGACTTATCATACAACTTACTTAGTGGACCTATACCTATTGAGGTTGCAGAAATTCCAAATTTAGCTTTGTCTTTAAATCTTTCACACAATTTCTTGCATGGACCCATACCTTGGAACTAAGCAAGATGACTATGGTTCAAGTTATAGACGTTTCTGTAAATAAGTTTACTGGTTACATTCCAAGTGAGCTTGGAAGTTGCAGAGAACTAGAATACCTTAATCTTTCTTGCAATGCACTTGAAGGTCCAATTCCAGTGTCCTTGGATGAACTTCAAAGTCTTCAAAACATTGATTTATCCTCCAACAATTTGTCAGGTGGAATACCTATGTCATTAGCAAATCTCAAAATGCTCATCAAATTGAATTTCTCTTTCAATAACCTATCAGGGGAAGTCCCAAAAAGTGGAGTTTTCAAAAAGATTGGTGCCATAGCATTTATGGGAAATCCTGGTCTCTGTGGGCCCTGGGTTAGTCTACCACCATGTTCTACTCACAAACAGAAAAATGTTTCACATCTGGAAAAGGTTATCATACCTGTCATTGCAGTTACAGTCCTTGTTGTATTGTGTTTGATTTTCGGAATCTTGTGGAGACAAAATTGCAAGAGGCATACTCTGAGGACATCCTTAAATGTGGGGTATCGAAGAATTTCTTATGAAGAGCTCATTACTGCAACAGAAGAATTTAGTGATGCCAACTTGTTAGGAGTTGGTAGTTTTGGGAAAGTGTGCAAAGGGGTTTTGAATGATGGCACAGTCATCGCAGTGAAGCTTCTCAATTTGGAAAATGAAGGGGCCCAAAAGAGTTTTGACAAGGAGTGCAAGGTATTGGGTAGAGTTCGACACCGAAATCTGATTAGAATTATAACTTCTTATTCACATCTCCAAATTAAAGCTTTGATATTTCCATTCATGCCCAACGGAAGCCTAGAGAAGTGGTTATATCCCCATGATGAAGCATAAAGTAGTCTGACTTTGATTCAGAGGTTGAATATAGCAATAGATATTGCACAGGGCATCGCCTATCTCCATCACCATTGTTTCATACAAGTGATCCATTGTGATTTGAAACCAAACAATGTGCTTCTAGGTGAAGATATGACAGCATATTTAATAGACTTTGGCATTGCTACCATATGTTTTGCAGAATCTGGGGATTTAGCTCTTACATCCACAAATGCACTTAAGGGATCTGCATGCTACATTTCTCCAGGTATCATTTGAGATATATAGCATATTAGGGAATGACATGTGTTTTCTATTTTTATTAAAAATTTAGAATTAAAAACTTATTGATGAGGATGTTTGAATGCAGAATATGGATTGGGTGGATGTGTCACAACAAAAGGTGACGTTTATAGCTATGGAGTACTATTATTGGAGATGCTCACTAGAAAGAAACCCACCCACAATATGTTTGTGGATGGAATGAACTTGCATAAATGGGTGGGTAGCAGTTTTCCAGATCAAGTCGAGCTAGTGGTCGATAAGAGTTTATTGAGGAGGACTAGTCTGATCACTAAAGAAGATAAGGAACTCAATTGCCTTCGTCACCTTGTAAACGTGGGTTTGTTGTGCACAAAAGAACCCCCTGAAGAGACACCTACCATGATCAACATAGTGGGTATACTGCAAAACATTAGAGACACACTTTTTGGAATTACAAGCATTCCAAAACTACAATCAAATATAGCACATTTACTAGATATTACAAGTACTATTTTTAACAACACTGATGAAGGCCAAAGTTCTTCTACATTCTAGAATGTTGCAAGGAAACAATGCTTGTATAATTGAGCCTTAAAGTAATTTTAGTACATTGTCATTAGTTCCATGTAGTTTGGGTCTAGTTTTGTTCTCCTTCTCTAGTGGCCTATTTGTTATCCTTCTCTTATTCCCCTCTCCTTTCTCTGCATGTTCATTATTGGGTATATGTGACATATGCCATGAAAAACAACTTCAAATTGTTTCTATAATTATGAAGTCATCTATCTATTGTGAAGTCATTTATTTTAATAAAACTTTTACATATTTTATATCTGATTTGTGCTGTTCACACTATATAAATATACCAAGATATTTTGTATTTGTTTTAAAAGATTAAAGAGCAAGTCAATGCTTTTGTTTCTATAACCCTTCATTAAGTTAATAAATCAAATAAAATAAAAAACATAGGTTGGAAAATGAATAAAAAGTGAAAATATTTTCTATATTTTTTTAAATTGAACGTATTCTTTCTTTACATTGAAACTTTAAATTAAAATTGTAAAATATAACTAATTAATACATGACACAACCTTCTCTTATAAACATCTAACTTTCATACATCTATTAAAAAAAACAATAGGCTAAGAACTAACTTTAACTTTAAAGGGATGAACGAACTTAAAAAAAAAAAAAGGATGAAAGCATCAAAGAAATCAATTAAAGGATATTTTTATTGATTTTAATTCAACCATATGCCAAGCAAGTGTAACTCATCATGAATACATCCAAGCTAGTAAAGGTTGTGATGTGGGTTTCAATCAAATTTTTCTCTATATGAGGTAAAGCTAATTAAAGGAAATGGTATATATATATATATATATATCTTCGACATTTTTCGATTTTTTTGAATGATGTCATGCTATTTTACTACTTCGCTTTTATTTTAATACTTCGGTAATTGTGCTTACAGTGTATTTGTTTTTATATGGTCATTTATATCTGGTTCTCGGGGGTCTTGAAAAACAAGTGGTCAGACAAACCCGCATACTATATAATACAGATCTGGAAGCAGCCCTATGCATTGAGTACAGCTCTGGAAGCAGCCCTATGCATTGAGTAGTTTGGAAAGTTAGTGGATTAATCACCTTTCCTTCATTATAAATGATATACCAGAAATATATGAGGCTTTGCAGAGTCTTTTCTTCCGTTTCATTAACTCTTCATCAGAGACTCTGTCTTTGTGATTGTGGTTTTCTAAGAAATCCGCATAACTCCCACTATCAATATAACGAAGATGATTGGGTTTAATTCTACAAAAAGACTAATAATTATGGTGTGGCTCACCTTGAATGATGCAGTTATTTCCAGAACCAAGTGGATTTAGCATATGAACTACAGTATATTATATATATAGTTTAAATATAGATTTAACATGAGTTGAGAGGGATCTAATTTTTTCATTTGCAAATTATTTTATGGGCATACATTAATTAAATGTTTTGTATAGTTATTTTTTATTTTATTTTGGTAGATATGAGCAAAATTTCAATTTTGATGATGGATAGACAGAATTACACATCATTCTGAGCTGTAGGCTCCATACGTATGCAGATTGCATCTAAGATTATCTCTCTTCAGCTCTTTTCAATTTTATCCAGAAAAACACTATACGTTGGCAAGAGTTTTCTCAATATTGGGTCCCTTGTGATTTATAAAAATAGTCTTAGGTCAGAGGTGTTACTGTTTCTAACACTTGCTCCCTATATGATATGGGATCCAATAAAAAATGAGGGGCATGCTTCACGTCAGACAGAGTTAGAGATGGAAGAAGAGAGACCAATATTGATGAGGCACCTGCAAAGATACAAGAGAAATGTGAACAGTATTTTAAGTGGATTTGGGCTATAGGTTGTTCTATGTGGAAGGGTAAAAAATATCAGGATATCAACTAATGAAAATTCACTACACCCACTTTCCAATTCTCAAGTAATAGTCCCTCACAGTCAAAATAAGATAGATGAAATTGAAGCGATCTTTAATTAGCTCATGAATAAGGCTCCTCAAGTTTCTTTATTCAATGCTAGAGATATGGTCTTTTCTGGGAACAACAATCCAAATTGCAAGCATCATAGCCAAGTTTTGCAGTGGCACTTGCAATTTGGTTGTTCAAAATAAGCAATCAGGGATACTTGTAGTTCACCTTGTTCTCCTCAAATGCACCCAACAAATTCCAACAAATAGATTTTTAAAGGTTAATAGGTTCAACAGTTGTTCAAGAAGCACAAAGGTATCTAGATACAAAGACAGGGAGCTGTGCACAAGAATCCTATCCATTTTCAAAGATTTATGCAGAGTTGCAAAAGCATGCAAGACTTGATCATCCATTCGCACAACCAACAAAGTAGACGCTGTTGAAAAGACAAACTGGAAAAGGTTAGAACAAGTAAACAGAAGATGGATTATAAGTTTATAACAAGTCAATAAAGAATAAAATTAGCTAAAGGCATGGTTGAAATATTTAAGACTCTGTTACCATTCACCAGTAAATGGAAAAATATTAATAATTATATTTGTATTTAAATAATTTTGCAACATAATTTAATAAAGCGAATTATTTAAGTTATTTAGCTTAGTGTCTAAATTTTAGAAATCAGATATGTAACAACAAAATGCAGGAACTAACCCTAAAACGAAATAAAAGATACCTGAAGACATTGTTGAAAAGCGGGTTGGTCAAAAGGTTTTAGTGGGCCAAGTTTTAAGCAGCAAATCAATGACCACCCAACATATTTACCTTTTGCAATATAGATTCATTTTATTTTGATGTAGCAAATCACTTCCGTTGATTCAAAATCCTGTTTCTTTTTCTGTGCAACTGTTAACTCTGGTATAAGATTGGATTTTTAATCATTAAAAAAGTTTTTTATTAACTTTGATATAACTTTTCTTTGAATTTCCTAATGTCTTTAATTTATAACTATAAAATATACACTATTTTATGTGTTTCATTATATGATTGTTTGAGTTTGGTAAATGTGTTTTTCAGAAGCTTTGTGGGCTTGTCAAAAAATTGGGTAAAAGGTTTATGATTGTTTTCTACTTGTTTCTTATTTTGGTTTTTAATTTTTGTTTTTTTTTTAAGAATATATTTATGAAATTTTATTTAAACATTTACTAAGTATTTTTTCATATTTATTCTTATTTTTTAATAACATATAATACTGTGCAAAATTTTCGTTGAATAGAATAAATCTTATTTTGCAAATATGATACATGACATCATATGCCAAAGTTTCTATTTGTTTAATAATTTATCACATATCCAAATAGCTATTTTATTTTATTATTTTTCTTTTTACTTTAAAGCTATTATTTTTCTCAAACCATCCTTCCTATAAACTTGAAATATCTGCATTGTGGGATAAAGGTACCCATTGATGGAGCCTTGGTTTAGGGATGTTTGTTAGAGTGTACTTTTATGTCCACCTTGTTGTAACTCTCCATGTGTGTCTTATAAGTAATCTCGAAACTAGCAAATTTATTGACTTAAACAAGTTGTTTTAAGGCAACTTGGAACCATTATTTGTTGTGACAATTAAAGGGTTGCCCTCTCTAGTCCAAGTGCTAGCTTGAGACCTAAAGATGGATTTTTTTCTAAAATTCCATAGCGTGCCTTGGCACTAATCCTTAATTGGATCAACCTTGGGAACAAATGGAAATTTCATAACCTTTCAAATCATCTCTATATCCAACAAAGATACACTTTTCAACTTTCTTATCGAGCTTACTCCTTATCTCCTTTTGAAAGTGTATAGAAGCATCACATACAAATACCCTAAGATGTTTAAGAGAGATTTCTTACCAATCCATACCTCATGTGGAGTCTTTTCATCTGACATTGATGAGGGTGATCTATTTACTAGGTAAAACACAATGTCCACTGCCTTTTCCCAAATTCTTATCCTAACCCAGCTCCAGTGAGTATGCTCCTTACTTTCTCCATCAATGTCCCACTCATTCTTTCTGCAACACAATTCTACTCAGAAATGAAGTATTCTTCTACCTTTCCAATCACTTTTTGAGAATTATTAGAACTCATTCCCATATAATTCTCAACTATAATATGTCCTCATCACCTTTAATTTTCTTATCTATCTAATTTTCCAAAAGAGCATATCCAAAATGTGTGGCAACATATCCACTCTTATAGCATGAAAGCACTCCATATTTATGTGTGTTTGGGACTCCGCTAGCTCAATCTAAAGGTGATCTCAAATCAGGCCCCTTAATTTGTGGCTTGTTTAAAATCAATGGATGATGTGACAATTAATTATTCCTCGGTCTTCATCAGAGATTATTTGGTGTTTTGAGGTTGCCTTGTGCTTTAGGGGACAAAGGGATGAAATTTGACCTCATCCTCATATGTGTGAATTCACTTATTATCTATGATGATGTTATACCAGGCTAAGACAACCTACATTAGCACATAGAATTGGGCATTCATCTTGCAAGTGAACTTAAGGTTTATTCAGATTGATATGAAGTTCTCGACGTGGTTAGAGGCCCATCTCCATGTGTTCTTTGAGTTTTGGATGGATAATTAGGGGATAACTCAATTTGGCTTTGTTGTGCTCTCATGAAAGACCCTTTTGGTATCTCCTAGAGTGTGGCCTCATTGATTTAGAAGGATGGCAAATTTTGTTTCACTCATTCAAGGCTTGTGTCAGCCTACCCTTTGTGTGCTTGAAATTTTGGTTAATCCAAGCCTTGAGGCAAGTTTCCATTTTCATCAAAGCACTCATTCAAGCACAATCTTGAAGCAAAATTGGAAACTTCCAAACTTAAGGGAAATATGTGACCATTGGTATTTGTCTTTTTGGGGTCTGTGTGGAATTTCCTTTGATATCTAGTGTGTGGCTCTTAGAAGTAGTACTAGGTACTCATATCATAGCTTCAGGGTGGGGATCTATGTCACCAACTTCACCTAGAATTTCATCTTCTCCTCTCTTTGCAAGCATTAAATTTCTTATTTCGACATCCAACAATGGTGGACATAGTTTATGTTTTTGGATTGTAATTCAAAATGCTTCAACATAATAATCTTCTTTACCTGTTTCGGGCATCAAAAGTATATTTGGGAGGCCAGGAAGCTACTCTCCTCTTGGGAAATGTGAGGGAATTATGGCTCTCATCAAGAGTAATTGAAAGAACAATTATGAAAAAATTCAAGAAGACATCTATTCCCTCCAACTAAATCCTAACAATTTAGTCTTAAGCCTCACCTCTTCAAAGGAAATCCTCATTAATCATGAGAGTCTCATTCAACAAAATGAAGATGAACTATCAAGTTTGTGCCAACAGTTGGAGGATCTTCATCTCTCCTTGCAACATCGACAATTTACTCCAAGTTCATTAAGTAATTCCATCAATTACACCAAGCATGTTGTTCTTGACCTTAACGCTCAAGTCCCAGAAATAGATGTAAAAGATCATTAGAATGATCTTGTTCAATTATAGTTGTTTTATAACAATGCAAGTTAAAGTTTGTAACATCCTAGAGGTTTGTTGGAAAACATTTACCTTCAGGGTAGTTTTGAAGTGCGATTTTTTGGAGTTCCCGGCGGGCTTTTGGTCGGAATTCAACAAAAAAATTGTGGCCAAATTTTGATTTGTGTTGTTTAAACTGATTTTTTCACTACATATGGATTCAACGCCCTCAAGAACCCATGGGGTACTTCAATTATGAAGAGTTCACCTGTCAAACTTGTGATTTCAACGAATCCCTATTGGATTCTAGAGAAATTAGATCGGAAAATAAACCAGAAAATTTTCCCAAAAATCGTACTTAAAAACTACAAATTTACCTTTTAATACCCCATTTTAACGTGTTCTCTTACTGGTATATTTTGAGGATATTATTAATTTAGAGAATCTTTTATGTTTCTGTCTACCAGCAAGATTATTTTCTGCTAATCTATTTTTATGTAACCACTACGTTACACATGCGTATTTTTTATTAATATAAATATCCTCGTCGTTTCTGTTTGAAAAAATGCAATTCACCTGTGAAGGGTACCATTGCCACACTCTGGTACTCTTCTTTCCAATTGATACGCATTTATAGGTTCAGCTAGAATGTCGCTTCAGCATCACAAACATATTTGAAATCAGGTTCATACTACTATCATTATTGGTCTTAATATATGTTATATATTTTGAATAACTAAGGGTACATTGACAAACCTAAAATTGACTTTGAAAACCAATTTACCGAACTCATTATTATTAATTACTAAATTTTGTAGTGTATTCCATCAAAGTGGTTTCTTTAGGTTGCAAGATAAAAATTCTAGAGTTCGAGTGAGATTTATGATGTGTTTGAAAATTATTTTTATTTTAGGTT
>APFE031394237.1:0-19103 GCA_000404065.3 Pinus taeda | reverse complement strand
TCTATAGATATAGGAGAGCACATCTCCATACCTAGCACTAATTATTTGACATTAGGTGCAGAGGCAGGGTTAGGGCCTTCTACTACTAGGGGCAGGCCTGACAAACAGCCCATCATGTTTTCTCGTAAAAGGGGGAGAGGGCAGTGATTTCAGATAGATAGCTGCTAGTTTTATTTGTTATGCTACATATAACTCATGACGATGAGATACTTTTATATATGTGATGTTATTTTGTATTGGTTCTCCACATTTGAGTCTTTGAATGGACAATTATCAGGATTCAACAGGATTGGTATCGCCTTTGATATATCATTTCTATTTGACATCATATATATCAGTGTTTTCTTCATATTTATGTGCCAATGTGTTTATTTCATGTTGTTATTGCTTTATATGTTTAAAAATCTGAAAAAAATTAATATATTATGCATTTTTTATGCTTGCCGATATTTGCCGATATTTTCGCCGATATTGCTGATAAGATATTTTCTGGACCCTCGCCGATATTTTCCCGATACCGATATTATCAACACTGCTATAGATACCTATGCAAGGTTTCGGGCACTGTACAATTGTGAAAGTGAATTTTGAAGGTCACTTGGGTGAATGATATAGTGTAATAGAATTGCATAATGTTATTTGAATAATGGTTTACCGAATATCTGCATTGCAGATTTGGTGGACTATTGTTCTTGGGCAGTTAGCCCCATCTAATTGTGTTATTGAGATATTTATTTCTATTGGACATCTTGTTACTCAGTGGTACCTACTGTTAAATGAATGAATATGCACTATCGTTGTATAATCTATTTGATTGATTGGAAACCTTGTTGATGTTTCTAATTTTCCTTAGTTAGAAACCCTTCATGCCCTTTTTCTGATTTATTCCTACCTACTTGTTATTTTTCTTTAACAAGTTATTTACAAAGTAAATACTGAAATAAACACCAGTGCATGCTCAACATATTATAGATCAATAAATAAAAGAAACAAGAACAAACACACCACATGACCCCATTATTTTTGGACTAATGCCCCCGGAAAAAACCCAATGTGGGAAAATCGGTGCAGCTATCTGAGGGTTTTCTTATTAAGCAATATCAGAGTACAATATGGGTGTTGAAACTGGCCTACCCAATAGAGAATTTCCTTAGCATCTATACCTCACAGTTGAGAGAAATCTCCTGGCTGAAACCCCGAAAAATCCTTCCGACAACTCCTCAACACGAAACTGCTCTTCTACCCTAGTGTCTGCCCAATCTGGACTGCGTCAGCCCCTCTTTGTCTAATGCTGGCCCTGCGTCAGCCTTTCTTGGCTTGTGTCAGCCCCAGGAGGCCCTTCGTCAGCTTTCTGGGCCTCTACGTCAGACACGTTGGCCTCTCTGGTGCTCTGCGCAACACTTGGCTGCCTTTGCGTGGCCCTGCGTGAGCCCTTGCTGGCTCTACATCATTCTCCTTGGCTGCTGCGCTACTCTCCTGACACAATGTTTGTCTTCTCTGTTTCTCTGTACTCAATGCCCCTCAGCTGCTTTCTCGATCACTGATTCTATCTCTCTTAGCAAACCCCGATCTAGAGAATAGAATGACTGATCAGTCTGGTGTGTTCTCCAAGTGACCCTCAAGCCTCCTCTTATACTTTTCCTGTTGACATCTCAACGACTGAGATTAAGTCCCTAATCAACGGCTAAGATTAGATCGGGCTTGATCCATGTCTTTTGGACCATTCTAACACAGATTCATATTAATACACATTAATATTTTATTTTCCCTAAGTTTAGACTTAGGGACTCCATTAAAAATATTAATTATTTTAATATCTCCTGATCTGTTTAGAATCTGCCCAAACCATTTTTGGGTATTGGAAATCTCATGTGCCCCAACCTCTCCATCAAATTTCGTGGCTAGAGCACATCCGATGCTACCCCAAATCAACACTCCCTCTTAGCGAGGACTATGCTCTAGCAATACTCCTCACTGAGTATTACTTTGATCATTCGGCATCGGTACCTGTGCTGATGCTAAGCCTTCTTGCCCAACATCCTTTGCATTGTTGCCTCCTGTACTGCTGCCCATGGTTCTGTCACTGCCACTGCTGCGTCTGTACGGCAACTCCCTTTGCATCCGTGTTGTTGCTGGTCCTTCCTCCCAGCGCTGCATCTGCACTGCAACTCCCTCTGCATCTATGCTGCTGCTGGTCCTTTCTCCCAACACTGCATCTGCACTGCACCTCCTTTTGTCATGTTGCATCGTGCTACTCATTGCTGCACTGCAACTCAGTTACTGAGAAGTCGCTGATCTCCCAATCGACCTCCCTGTTGGGCTAGAAACACCCACTGATGCTGAAGCTCCCTCTGCCACTGACAAGTGATCCCTCTCTCTAACCTCTGCGCTGCTGCAACACCTCCCTGCATCTTGATTCGTTGCACACCTCTCTGTGCCTTCTTGCGCTGGTGCAACACTCCTGTGCCTCTCGCACTACTGCACCCTGCTAGCTCTGCGCTGTCTTGGGACTCCTGCACTGTAGCTCTTTCTGTCGCTCCATCTGCATCTATCTCCACCCACTTAGCCAATCCTGCTACTCGTCTAGGCTCCTGTAGCAAGGTCTAATCCAAGAGGCTGGGTACCTCAAGGATCCTGCCCCTCATCGCCTGTAGCCCGCCTAACTATAGCTCGATGTCTCCCCACTTCCGCTCAAGTGGTGTGTGTGCACTCATGGCACAGTCTCGGAAGACTCTCCCTTACTCTTTTTCCTTGGGCACTGGGTCACATAATGACCCATCTCCCCACAGTGGAAGCACTTGATCTTGGAGAGATCTTTCTTCTTTCGCTTCTCCTGCTTTCCCTCAGATGCTAGGGCCACATCCTCCTCCTCCTCCTTGACCTTGATCCCTTTGCTACTGCTACCTGTCTTCGACTGCCGTCTGATTTCCTCCTGGCGAAGAGCTGCCCACATCTTGTCCCAATGTAGGAGTGTCCCTCTGCCCACGATACTCTGGACAAACAATTTCCAATCTTCTGAGACAACATTCACGACTGTCCTCACTATAAGCTCCTGATCTGGTGTCTCTCCTATAGCAGTCAACTGGTCTCGGATCTCATTCAGTCCTCCGAGGAAGGTGTCAATCGATTGAACCTTCTTCATCAGATACGACCTCATCCGGTTCCCAAGTAGCATTCTTCTCTGGACAGAAGTATGCTGGTACAGGTTCTTGAAAGCCTCCCACATCTCAACTACCATTTCCTTCTCGGCTAAATGTGGTGCCACATGATCCTTGACCTTGTCAAGGATAATGGACTTGGCCCTTGCCATCTCCTCTTCGTGCCTTTCATTTTCATTGGGGTCGACTGGGACAGCTATAACCTTCAAGGTGAAGTTCTTGACACAATTCCTGTCAAGCATTGATAAGATTTTAGCCTTCCAGACTGCGAAGTTCGATGTTCCATCCAGTCTATCCTAGTCTCTTACCTCATGTAGTGCCATGATGCTCCTTTACTTCCCTCCTGGAAGTTCTCTGTTCGACTCCTCTGAGTCTCTACTTCCCATTTGGAAGTTCTGTTCTAAACTCCTTTTGAGTCTTGATTTCCCTCCTGGAAATCCTTCTGCTGCTTTTCGAGATGCCCCCTACTCTGATCGTCTTGTGCAACTACACTACTGATCCAGGTTCCTCGACTAGAAACCCTCGGTAACAACTCCTCTGGCCTTGCTCTATCAGGTACTGTTCTGACTATAGTACCTCATCAGCTCCACTCTGCAATATTTCTGCAGCCTTCTCCACTCCAACAACTGCCTCTCTGTGAACTGTGTCAACCCTTCTCTACCTCACGCTGGCTCTGCGTCACCCTAGATGGGTCTGCGTCAACCCTTGGATGCCCTGCATCAGCCCTCTGGCCCTTTACGTCAGCAATGTTGGCCTCTCTGAGGCTCTGCGCAACTCCCAGCTTCTTCTTCGTGGCTTTGGCTGGCTTTACGTCACAATTCTTGGCTTCTGCACTGCTAGAAACAACTTCTGTCACCTTGGGACATCTGTTTTCTGGGGCTATTGCTCCACTCGGCTGATGTATTTTAGTCCTTCGGTGATCTGCAATCACACTCTAATACCATGTTGAAGTTTCTAATTTTCCTTAGTTAGAACCCTTCATGCACTTTTTCTGATTTATTCTTACCTACTTGTTATTTTTCTTTAACAAGTTATTTACAAAGTAAATACTGAAAATAAACACCAGTGCATGCTCAACATATTACAAATCAGCAACTAAAAGAAACAAGAACAAACACACATGACACCATTATTTTTGGACTAATGTCCCCGGAAAAAAACCCAATGCAGGAAAACCATTGCAACTATCTGAGGGTTTTCTTATTAAGCAATATTAGAGTACAATCTGGGTGCCGAAACTAGCCTACCCAACAAAGAATTTCCTTAGCAGCTCTACCTCACAGTTTGAGAGAAATCTCCTGGCTGAAACCTCGGAAAATCCTTCTGGCAGCTCCTCCGCACAAAACTGCTCTACTACCCTAGCGTCTGCCCAATTTGGACTGTGTCTGCCCCTCTTTGTCTCACGCTGGCCCTCCTTCAGCCTTTCTTGGCCCGCGTCAGCCCCAGGAGGCCCTGTGTTTTTCTGGGCCTCTACGTCAGACACGCTGGCTTCTCTGGTGCTCTGCGCAACACTTGGTTGCCTCTACGTGGCCCTGCGTGAGCCCTTGTAGGCTCTGCGTCACTCTCCTTGGCTGCTGTGCTGCTCTCCCGGCACAATCTCTGCCTTCTCTGTTTCTCTGTACTCAATGCCCCTCAGCTGCTCTCTCGATCACTGATTCTATCTCTCTTAGCAAACCCTGCTCTAGATAATAGAATGACTGATCACTCTGGTGTATTCGCCAAGTGACCCTCAAGCCTCCTCTTATACTTTTCCTGTTGACATCTCAACGACTGAGATTAAGTCCCTAATCAATGACTAAGATTAGATTTGGCTTGATCCATGTCTTTTGGACCATTCTAACACAGATTCATGTTAATACACATTAATATTTTATTTTCCCTAAGTTTAGACTTAGGGGCTCCATTAAAAATATTAATTATTTTAATATCTCTAGATCTGTTTAGAATATGTCCAAACCCTTTCTGGGTATTGGAGATCTCATGTGCCCCAACCTCTCCACCAAATTTCGTCGCTAGAGCACATTCGATGCTACCCCAAATCAACAAACCCTAGCCAAAGGCAGAGCCCTAAGGGCGAAATTACCCTAGGACACAACAAGGTACTCACAACGTTACAATAAGAAGAAAAAGGAACAACCATCATTCAACTATGGGAGGTAGAGATCTCTTGCAGGCAATAATTATGTAGTAACGAATGACTAATATGCTCGTACAAGGGCAACAACAAATGATGCAACTCATTGTCTAGGCTATAAATGATTTAGGTATCAATGGTTTGAATGTTGGTAATAGGATTGGTGTTCAAGGGAGTAGCAACCATAGTCTTGACTCTTCTAATGTTGTTGCTCAAGCAAACAATGGGGTAACTAGGAAAGAAGTCACAAACCCTTACTTCCTCGACTTTAGATATTCAAACAATGGAAACTCAAGGAGCGACATAACAAGATGCACTCTTTATGAATACTTTGAGTAGTATGCAACACTAGAATAAAATAAAATCAACTCTATCTTTCTGAGAATACAACAACATCAAATACCAAAATAGATCTAAGGAACAATGAAATTAGGATTTGATGCGCAAGGTAGGAAAGTTGTCCATCCCCTCTTTTGATGTGTCATCAAAAGGCTCAACAAGGACTTGGGTACAAAAGTTGGACACCTATTTCCGACTTAATCCCATGTAGAAAGTAGATGCGATCCAATTTGCAAATTGCCACTTTACATTTGCAAGGGGAGGTGCATGAATGATGGTAGGATGCACTGGTCACTTTTGGACACTCCAACATAACATATTATATGGACTTCACCCAAAAATTGATAGTGTTTTGGTCAAAGGGATCCTGACATACATTTATGAGAATTGGCACAAATCAAATAGATAGGGACAATAGGTGAGTGCATTGCAAGATTCAAACGAACAACAGTAATGGTAACAAACATCTTGGAGCAAAGGCGGGTCATGCTTTTCGTAGAAGACCTAGCTGAACCATTACATCGATGGGACAACACCTTCAAACGTACCACGTTATAGGAAGCCATCACCAAGCAACACCAAAGGTAAAGACTCCACCCATACCACAAATCCCACAAAAAGATTAGGACAAGAAAACATCTCTGAAAGGCGAAGCTAGGAAGGATCGGTTGGATGAGGAAACTTGAAACGAGCTTAGCAGAAAGAAGCTCTATTTCACTTGCAAAGAGCCATGGGAGCCCAATCACCAATGTTTGGGAATGGGAAAGGTTCACTACATTGAAGTACTGCTTGATAGCGACAACGAGAGTGATACAACACAAACACCAAGCAAGGAGCCTAGCATTTTTGAAGAAGCACCATCCATGAAAGAGGCTAAGAAGTGACACCTGAGAATTGAATGAAGGCAATGAATCATAACATTGATAGATTGTGGAGCAACATAAAACTTTATTGATGCAGTTGTGCTGGTAAGGAGAGGCATTCCTGCCCAAGAATTTGAGGGCTTCGAAGTGAGGGATGTTGATGGGTATCATATTACATACACACAGGTAGTGCTTCAATTGACCGTCACACTTGTTAAGTATACACTTGTTGATGATTTTTATTTGATAGAATTGGCAGATACTAATGTGGTGTTGGGAGCACAATAGTTGTACTCGCTGGGAATATTTGTAATGAACTACCAAGCGATGGGAATGGAATTTTGGGACCGAAATGGTAGCAAGGTAGTATTAAGAGGCATGACCAATGGGGGTCCCCTAATTGTGACAACGAAGCAAATGGAGGTCACATCCAAACAAGGCGAAGTAATTTGCATGGCAACATGTACAAGTACAAGTAACAAGTTACATTCTAATGAGTCGGGATATGAAGAGAATGCTAAGCATGACACATTCTTGAGAGACTGGAGAGCCAACCTCTTCGTAGAGTACTCCAAGAATAAGTTTGCTTGCGATTAGTGGGCAAACTCATTCATGATGACAGGGACAAGGTGGAAAACAAGATCATCTTCTATGAAGATGAGATATATTTTGTCCCCGAATCTACACTCAGGGAGAATCTCATTAGAACTACACATGACAAAATAGCTAAGGTTCACTCTAGAAAATCTTAGTTGAAGGACTACACAAAACAAACCATTGGTGAAAACAGGGGCCATAAGGGACAACATATTGTAGTAGCAGATTCCTCCAAAAATGTAAAGGGAAGAGGCAGAAATTGTACTAGTTATAAAAATCCCTTCAAGGGACATGAAAAATGGTACATAACAACAAAAATGGTAATCAACAATGTTATAAAGAATGCAAAGTTTGTTGTTTTATATAAAAAACACTATTTTGTAGCAAAAGCTACTAATTTTCCGAGAAGGTCTCATGCCTTGGAACTCCGTGCCAAGTTTTGTTACAAAGCTTTCACAACACCCAATGCTCACAATATTGTTGCAAAGCATCTTGGGGTGACCAAATTTACAGGAAGGGAAGATCTTCTTCATTTGAATAAGTTGATTTTCGGTTCACCTCGAAGTTAGGAAGTTACTATGAAGGCTACCAAACCATTCCTATCAAGGAATGGTTCCTTGATAGGGATCTTGACCTACATTTAAGAGATTTGGAACAAATCAAGCAGACAGGGACACTAGATGAGTACATTGCAGAATTCGAACAAACAACAATCATGGTAACATACCTCTTGGAGCAAAGGCAGGGCATGCTCTTTGTAGAAGGCCTAGTTGAACCATTACACAGATGTGTTGGCATTATGATATAGGTGTTGTCCTTGATGGCAACTTACTATGATGACAGATCACATCTGAGGCTCACAGAATGAAGAAGAAGAGATATATGCAGATTACCCTTGATAAAGTCGCGCATACTCGCGGGTTAGCCGACCAAAAGGTGTGTATACGTATACACGCACTCTCATGCAAGGAAAGGCATGTACATTTGGTTTTGGTCTGTGGTATTTGGACCATGGTATTGTGATCCATAGTATTGGTCCAAGGTATCTTGTCCGACATGTTGATCCCAGGTATTTGGTCCATGCTATTGGTTCTAAGTGGTTTTGGACCATGGTATTGAGTATAAGGCCTAAGACTATAAAAAGAGGAGAAGATCATTAGGCAAAGGTACCATGTAAGTCTCGAATATCTGATAAAGTATGAGATCCAGTATGCAAGTTATGGGTTCATGATGCCTTGCTCTGAGCTAAGGAGGAATCTCAACAGTTGATGGAGAACAAGATCTAAGGATGGATCAGGATCTAATGGCTTGGAATGAATCATCTCTATATGGTTTGATCATGTTTATTCTAGATCTGTATACTGACGCATGTAATGTTCTCTAAATATTATGATCTGGGTATAACTCAAGTTTGGAATAGTTGCAAATCATGAATTAATATTTACAGATGTATACGCTGGTTGACTATGATAAAAGCGCGTACATATGTAGGTTAGATACATCTAAGTAGCGTATACCATATGAGCTATGATGTTTGAAGTTAGAGGTGGTTCTGGTTGTTGATAACTGTTTATTGGTGTCAATATTCTGCATATTCAGTATGGTTGATTGTGTTTAGCTTCAGTGTTGATGGATGAGATCTAATAATGGATCAGGATCATAATGACTTGTCTTTATGTGATCTAATGGACTAGATCTAGTTGCTAACACACATATTATCCTTGTATATGTAATGATCTGGGTATGTCTGAAGTCAAGAAGTGCAGCGAAGTTATAAGTAAGTAATTAATGACATATACATTGGTTTGCTTTGGTGAAGTTGCGTATACACGCTGGTTCGGCTCTTCCAAGTAGCGTATGCACTCTGATGCATGATTTTTGATGATACAGGTAGATCTGAACATTGTTGCAGAGTTCTGTGTTCTGCTCTGTGTTCTGGTGACTGCAGTTTGTTGACAGAGTTTCAATGATTCAGTATTGGGTGATTCAGAGATTGATGATGCTAGTGTTGATTGATTGTGTGCTTCAATGATATTGATGGGCCCAGTATGAAAATTGGATGAAATGTGGCCTTCAGGTTATGGTGTTGTGCTTCAGGAGTATCCAGTCTGAAAATTTATGAAATGTGGTACTTGGAGGAAGAAAGAGAAGGTTGTAGCCTTCTGTAGGTCGTCACCTATGTACTAGAGCTAAGGGGGTTGTAGCTCCCTTCTAGTAGCAGCTAGAAAACGAGTGAAGGTTGGAGCATTCAGTAGGCCGGCGCCTACGTACTAGTAAAAGGATCGGCTAGTACAAGAGCTAAGGTGGTTGTAGCTCCCTTCCAGGAGACGCTGGAGAACGAGAGGAGGTTGTAACCTTCTACAAGTAGAAGCCTGCGTACTGGTATAAGGCTGCACTAGTACAAAAATATTGTAAAAAGAAGTTTGTTATTAAAAGAAGATAGAGACGAATTACAGCAGATGGTTTTCACCCACATCGGGTTTCCACCTTACATCATGGTGTTCATGTGTGCTTCTTGTGTGTCATGATATGTTCTGTTTTACTGCATCTATTTACAGTTCATATGGTTAATAAAGTTCTGATGCATTAACTAAAGATCAACATTTAATGGATTAACTGAATCATAAGTTTACTGGATATATGCTAGTTGCATTAGACACAGTTGCGTGTACACGCAGGTTCCCTTAACTGAAGTAGCGTATATGAATCTGAGTATGGAAATGAAAAAGTGATTGATTTGATAACGCTGATTCACCCCCCCTCTCAGTATTATTTACAACAATTGGTATCAAAGCAGGTCCTTTGGTAGAAGCTTGATCGCTTGAAGGAGATCCGTAGAACAATGGGAAAGAAGCTTAAGAAGAAAGCGCCTCAAAAGAAGAAGACATCTCAAAGGAACTATGACAGTGGGAGAATCGATTGGGGAATATGTGGAAGAAACACTTCAGATTCAGAATCACTTCAGAATGAGGATGAACAAGCAAAAGAACTATCAGGTATGAATTTGTTATCCTCTGGTGATACATTTCTCCATCCATTTGAAGATGATGAAAGTGATAGCGAAACAACTGAATTTGCTCTTATGAGTGAGAAAGAAAGATATCAAATAGAGGCATAATTTAAAAGGCTAACAGACAAAATTAGAGATTAACAAGATCTATTGCACAAAAGGGAATGTGTCTCCAAAGAAGAAGTTACCAATCTAAAAGCTCAACTAGAGGAAGAATACAGGATAAGGAAGTTATTGAAGGAAAAGGAAGATCAATGTCAAAAATTGCAGGATGAAGTAACATCATTAAGAAATGAAGTAAATGAAAGGAGCACAACAATCAAGAAACTCAGAGAAAGATCCATTTACTATGAAAGGCTTGAAGCTACGATCCTCTCGCTAAAAGAAGATCTTGAAGAATCAAATAAGTAGAATAAAGAACTACTCCAAGCTCTTGAAAAACAAGAAAACGAAGTTCTTGAATTAAGACATCAGTTGGAAGAAGGAAGAAAAGCTGAAGAAAACATGAAGAAGCAGTATCGTGAAAAGGAGGAGCAACATCAGGTTGAGGTAAATATTCTAAAAGATAACTTAGAAGAAAGGATAAGCTCTTACAATTTCAAGATAGTACTAAGTTCTTGGATGATATTCTTAGTAGTCAAAGGTCTCCTGCTATCAAAACTGGTCTTGGTTTTCATGAATCTATTGAAGGTGAATCTAGTTCACAAAATAAGACAAGGAACTCTAATGCACAATCTGAAATACTCAACAAGGAGATGAGAGGTCAATCCCATCAACAACCAAGGAAAGAAATTCTTCAAAGAAAATCTTTTATTCCTTTGATGAATATTGTTGAATGTTATGTATATCATAATCTTGGACATGTTGCAGCCAGATGCAGAAGTAGAATGGTTCAAGACCATCACACAGAAAGATCATCACATTCCAGGTACTTTAAGGGATATTGTTTTTCTTGCAATATGTTTGGTCACAAAGCTGTTGATTGGTACAAACGGAATATGAAAAATGTAATATGTTATGCATGTAACACGCTGGGACATATAGCAAAGGAATGCAGGAACAAAGTACGGGCACCATACCAAAAGGAGAAAACATCATCACACTTGAAGATATGGAAGAAGAAGGAAGCACAGTTTGAAAGATGTGGCACAACACAATGTAGAGACATAATAGACTCAGAGGAAGTTGAAAGTGTAAACCTTCAGTGTTCTCAATCTCATACACAAGTTTCATAAAGAGAAGTCGCATATATACGCGAGTTAGACTCTGCACAGTCGCGTATATGTCAGTTTGAGAAAAGCGGTGGGACAGGCTCAAGAAAAGGGTCTGATATGATTCAGTTCATTATTTGCTCTGTTTGATAATGGTTACAATTTGTTGATGATGCGTGGAAATGTCTTGATACTTGTAAGATGTTTTGAAGTGTTTTGATCCTAACTTGATGATGATGATGCCTTGATACTTCTTGCTGATATATGCATGATCAGATCTGACAGTAAACAAGATGGCACAGGTTCAGGGGGAGCATATGCTTTTAATAATGCATTGTTGGTGTTATGGTTAGTAGTCCTTGGTGATGATGCTTATATGGCTAAATGATACATCTTGCTATGATATGGTTATGAGTTGCCCATGACAAAATCTCATATGATTCTTGGGGTTACATAGTTGGTGTTCAGATCAGTTTTGTGGTTGATTCTCTGATGATGCATATATGGTGCTTACATGGTGATCTTCATAAGGATAAGGAGAAGTACAAAGCTTGAATACACAATTTCATTACTTGATGATGAGTCACTCATATGCTGCTGTCGACATATAATACAATTATGATACAAGATTCCTATAGTTCTTGGTGCTCATATGGATGAGGATTGCTGTTGTTGATGATATCAAGAAGTCTTGACAAAAGATCTTGAGCTCTAGATACATAGTGCTATATACAGTATGTTGGATACATGGATGATTACTCAAAATTGCATTGTTGGAGACATGATGATGATGAGTTCTTACCTATGTGATGATACTTACATATGTTGATTGATGCAGATGTTCCCAAGAGATGATACTTGGATGATATATAAGATCATGCAGATCTTGATGTTGATGAGATGGCTATGGTGTTTTTCACATATGATATAATGTGAATGATTCTGTATGTCATACGCAGAATTCTGTTCAAAAGGATGAGTTGATATCTATATGCAGAGATACCTTGTTATAGGTTGATGACTTATACTCTAATGGACATATATAGGTTGCTGGTCTAGATGCTGTTGACAGATGCTTATGGAGCAGATCATACATTATGTATTATAGTTGCTGATGACTATCATGGTCTTATTTAGATGTTTGGTCTCTGTTATAGATGTCATGTAAAGGTCATATGATGTAATTTGTACCCCCACTATGCGTGGGAAGGATGATGTAATATTTCAATCATGTTTAAACAATTGGTATCTGGTGTATCCCCACTTGGTTGGGTGGATGAGTCAATATTGGCATATCCCCACTTGGTTGGGAGATCAATGTATGTATGAGTATTTGGTGATAGGAAGGTCATTTATTATAGAGTCATGTTCTTCTTGTAGAACATCTTTTTGCAGACCTTGCTACACTCAGAGGGAGCATGGACAGATGGGTACATCTTGGCATATACAAAGAGGGAGCTCAATCAGAGATTTCAGCGGGTACTTAGGGGGAGTATGGACAGCAGAATGTGTATCAAGGAAGAGAATATCTTGGTCCGCCCTTTGCCCTTGATGTCAAAGGGGGAGAGTGACTTGGTATGGTTGTTGCCATCAAGTCCAAAGGGGGAGATTGTTGGCATTATGATGCATACGTTGTACTTGATGGCAACCCACTTGTAGCAGAACAACTCACTAATATATAACTAGATGAATCTACAGAAGAGATATCAGATGCGACAGAATACATGGGATGCAGGGCAGCTCAAAGGAATCAGTTCAAATGTAATGAACAATGACAACTCATTAAGATGACAGTTCTCAGTATGGCAAGATAACTTTGCCATCAAGTCCAAAGGGGGAGATTGTTGGCATTATGATACATGTGTTGTCCTTGATGGCAACTTACTATGATGACAGATCACAGCTCAGGCTCACAGAATGAAGAAAAGGAGATATACGCAGGTTACCCTTGATAAAGCCGCGTATACATGCAGGTTAGCTGACCAAAAGGTGCGTATACGTATACACACACTCTCATGCAAGGAAATGCACGTACATTTGGTTTTGGTCCATGGTATTTGGACCATGGTATTGTGATCCATAGTATTGGTCCAAGGTATCTTGTTCGACGTGTTGATCCCAGGTATTTGGTCCAAGGTATTGGTTCTAAGTGGTTTTGGACCATGGTATTGAGTAAAGGCCTAAGACTATAAAAGGAGGAGAAGATCATTAGGCAAAGGTACCAAGTAAGTCTCGAATATCTGATAAAGTATGAGATCCAGTATGCAGGTTATGGGTTTATGATGTCTTGCTCTGAGCTAAGGAGGAATCTCAGCAGTTGATGGAGAACAAGATCTAAGGATAGATCGGGATCTAATGGCTTGGAATGAATCATCTCTATACGGTTTGATCATGTTTATTCTAGATCTGTATACTGACGCATGTAATGTTCTGTAAATATTATGATCTGGGTATAACTCGAGTTTGGAATAGTTGCAAATCATGAATGAATATTTACAGATGTATACGCTAGTTGACGATGATAAAAGCGCGTACATACGCAAGTTAGATACATCTAAGTAGCATATACCATATGAGCTATGATGTTTGAAGTTACAGGTGGTTTTGGTTGTTGATAACTGTTTACTGGTGTCAGTATTCTGCATATTCAGTTTGGTTGATTGTGTTTAGCTTTAGTGTTGATGCATGAGATCTAATAATGGATCAGGATCATAATGACTTATCTTTATGTGATATGATGGACTAGATCTGGTTGCTAACACACATATTATCCTTGTATATGTAATGATCTAGGTATGTCTGAAGTCAGGAAGTGCAGCGAAGTTATAAGTAAGTAATTAATGACATATACACTGGTTCCCTTTGGTGAAGTTGCGTATACATGCTGGTTCGGCTCTTTTAAGTAGCGTATGCACTCTGATGCATGATTTTTGATGATACAGTTAGATTTGAACATTGTTGCAGAGTTTTGTGTTCTGCTCTGTGTTCTGATGACTGCAGTTTGTTGACAGGGTTTCAGTGATTCAATATTGGGTGATTCAGAGATTGATGATGCTAGTGTTGATTGATTGTGTGCTTCAATGATATTGATGGCCCCAGTATGAAAATTGGATGAAACGTGGCCTTCAGATTATGGTGTTGTGCTTCAGGAGTATCCAGTTTGGAAATTTATGAAACGTGGTACCTGGAGGAAGAAAGAGAAGGTTGTAGCCTTCTATAGGTCATCACCTACGTACTAGAGCTAAGGGGGTTGTAGCTCCCTTCCAGTAGTAGCTTGAAAACAAATGAAGGTTGGAGCATTCAGTAGGCCGACGCCTACGTACTAGTAAAAGGATCAGCTAGTACAAGAGCTAAGGGGGTTATAGCTCCCTTCCAGGAGAAGTTGGAGAACAATAGGAGGTTGTAACCTTCTGCAGGTAGAAGCCTGCGTACTGGTATAAGGCTGTACTAGTACAAAAATATTGTAAAAAGAAGTTTTTTATTAAAAGAAGATAGAGACAAATTGCAGCAGGTGGTTTTCACCCACATTGGGTTTCCACCTTACATCATGGTCTTCATGTGTGCTTCTTGTGTGTGATGATCTGTTCTATTTACTGCATCTGTTTACTGTTCATATGGTTAATAAAGTTCTGATGCACTAACTAAAGATCAACATTTAATGGATTAACTGAATCATAAGTTTACTGGATATATGCTAGTTGCATTAGACACAGTTGCATGTACACGCAGGTTCCCTTAACTGAAGTAGCGTATATGAATATGAGTATGGAAATGAAAAAGTGATTGATTTGATAATACTGATTCACCGCCCCTCTTAGTATTATTTACAACAAGATGGGTTAAGGCCTTCAAACCTACCACATTTCAAGAGGCCATGATCAAGACTTGAGAAATGGGTGGTGCAACACCAAAGGTAAAGACTCCACCCATTCCACAAATCCCTCCAAAAGATAAGGATAAGAAGACATCTCTGAAAGACGAAGCTAAGAAGGATCCATTGGATGATGAAACTCGAAACAAACTTAGAAGAAAGAAGCACTATTTCACTTGCAAAGAGCCATGGGAGCCCGACCACCATTGTTTGGGAAAGGGAAATATTCACTACATTGAAGTATTGCTTGCTAGCGACAATGAGAGTGGTACAACACAAACACCAAGCAAGGAGCCTAACATTTTTGAAGAAGCGCCATCCCTGAAAGAGGCTAAGAAGCCACGTTTGAGAATTGAAGGAGTTAGTATCGCCATTCTCTCAGGAGTCCCTAATTATCACACCCTCAAAATCAAGGGTGCTATACCAGGGCAACAAATCATAGGATTGATAGATGGTGGAGCTGTAGAAATTTTTTATAGGTCCCTGTAGCCCCTCCTGTTTCAATTTTTTTTGCATATCATTGTTTAATACCCACAACCCATTTTAATGTAGTTGATACATAAACATAAATCATAAATGTCATTCAAATGAAATACTGCTACACTACACTACTCTTTTTGCCTTAAACTTTTCAGCTGATAACATAAACAACACAAGCGCACATAAATTTTGACGCTCGGATTTCTGTCAATCTCCGACCCTGGAAAAACAAACAAGGGGAAAACTAGTCTAGAAGGAGTATTTTATTGCTAATCTTAGAGAAATGATTACAATACTAAATAATACATCAAAGGACTTATCTCTCCTTTGAATATTGTGCTCAACCTCCTAGAGAAATTTTTTGTTGGTATGGAATTGTGTGCCATTGTTTGCTTTCTCTGCTCAGAAGGAACATGACACAAATTGCTCCTCTAGATCTAGGAACCCATGCATCTTTTCAACATACAAACCTCAAATTTCATGCCACATCTCAGCATACAAACCCCTCGATTGTTTGACCACTAGTCAACTCATAGACCACCGAAGCTTTTGCTTGCTGACTTGCATTAAATGCACTGACAACTCTTAGAAATGTGTTGTCAGTCTGCCTTTTCTTGCAAAAAAAGTATGCCTCTGTCAGCACGTCGCAAACCTCAAAAATCTTGTTGAGACTCTGCCCTCAACGCCTTGAAATACATGTTGAAGATCCTTGAAATTTTCACTGAGTATGAACATGTTTACCTTGGACTGCATGCCACATTCACTGCCTTTAAACTCGTGTTTGTAACTAAGGTTTCTCCTTGCTGTAGCTCGATTTCTCTCCTCCAACAGAGGCTATCTCAGCCTCCCTCCTCGTTGTAGATTATCTCTAACCATAGTATTCAAAATTGACTAGTTTGAATTGTAAACCAGTCAAATTAGTTGGTTCATTAGCCTAGGCCATCGAACTAGTTGAAAAACTGGGTTTTTTTAGCAGACCCCCCGATTTTTTGTTATGACTGGGCATAACCGACTGGTTTATGACGAAACCTACTTGTTTTCCCATAAACTGACTGGTTTATTGCCAGGGAAACCACAAATCTCACAAAATGTGGTTTTGTGAGTTTTGAACTAGTTTTAAGGGAAACTCGGGGTTGTTTCCCTCCAAAAAACAAGCCCTCCAAGAAAAGCATGCCTTCCCTCTCATTTGCCTCACACATCTCAACCCTAGCAATGTTGGCTATCAATGGTAATATTAAATTCTTAAAGTAAAAGTGATTTTACTTAAATTTTTAACATTACCATGAAATGGCTCAAGATGTTTGAGAGTGGTTTTGACCTCATTGGATTTCATATGGAGAAACTAGAATTTTAGATTTAACTCAAAATTCAGTAGACTTAATAGTTTTTAGGATTTCATGGTTTGGGGGTTTGCAATGTTTCCATTTGATTCTGTCATGTGTGAGGGTATGAGATTGACATTTGATTAAGAGCATGAAGCCTTTTAAGTACCTTGATGCTGGTGGCATTGATTGCTGAACTTTGTTGATGTTGGTGGTATTGATTGTTGAACTCCTCTACCATGGCCTTAACAAAAATGTACCCTTCACTCAATGGAAAATAATTGGTTAGGCTAAGTTTTTTCTACCGCATTACAAGGTTGAGGAGATGAACCCTTCACTCAAACCAAAACCATTGGTTAGGCATGTTAAATTTTTTCAATTTCTATCATTATGAGGTTGACCAATCCAAGTCTGAAGGCTTTGAGCTAGCTGATGTTTATGTATCTCTTGTTGATGATCCCATTTCTAGTAGCATTGAATCAATGATGAGTTTCATGAGTGATCATGTTGATCTGTGATTTGTAGTTTTGATGTCTAGTTTTGTTGCTACCACTACTACTGAGGTTGCTGAGGAGTGATCATGTTGATCACTGATATGTAGACTTGTAGTAGGCCAATGGCCCCGTAGCTTATAGCATTGTTTTTGGACTTTAAAGGCTATTTAGAGCCTCATTGATTATGTATTTTGTTGCAGATATGTATTACAATTGGTGCCATTTTGATATATTCACCTTTACATGGTATATAGATGAGCAAATTTTGCGTATTTTGTTCTATTGGTTTGGAATCATGGCCTTATATCTTAAAAAGAGTTTTTTAATTAAAAATTAATTATTTCGTGTATATTTTTAAAGATCAGTTCATTGAGATCTGAATAGTCCTGGTTTGAAACCTTGTTTGATAAGTGCACTGGTTTGGTCATCAGTTCTGGTTTTGAATACTACGTCTCCAATAATAGAGGCTCTCTCAGCCTCCCTTATTCTCCTCAGTTATCACAACCTTAGAGACTATCTCATCCTCCCTCATTCTCCTCAGTTATCACAACCTCAGAGGCTATGTCAGCCTCCCTCATTCTCCTCAGTTATCACAACCTCTTCCTTCTTTTCAGCTGTCTCAAACTCCTCTTGAAGCTCTCTCAGCCTCCTCGTCTCTACTTCTCCTTCTCCAACTCTACATTTAAAGAATGAATAAGCTCTACTTGCTTTTACCCCTTTTAGTCTCTCATAATGAGGAGAAACCCTATCCCTATGATCAATGGTTGGGATTAGATCTCAACTGTCCTTGATCAAGTGTGGAGATCTAATCTCCCATTGAGCCCCTTTTTATGTCTCCCCCTTCATTAAGAGCCTCCCTAGTCACTTTAATGTTGTTTTTGTACCTTGTACCTTTTTCCACATAAAGTCACTTAAAAACATAAAGTGACTTTAATATTTTAAAGTACGAAGTACCTTTTGAACTTCATAAAGTGACTAAAAGTCACATGACTTTAATAACTCATAAAGTCACCCACTAAAAGAGTGTCTCATGTGTTTTCCTAGGACAAAGGCAAAAATCACTAGGAAATACCAATGTTCCAAGACTCCGGTGCGGGGAGACGCGGGTGCGGGGAGACGCACAGGGGGGACGTGTGGGAGTACCCTCAAATTTTAGGGAAATTTTGGGGGTGCGGGGAGTCGCCGAGGTGTATATATATATATATATATAATTCAAGTTCATATTCATTGTTCACTGTTCAATAATGAAAGCATAAAAATATTAAATAGACCATTGAAATTTGAATCATTGATCCATCCTCATCATTCATTTTTATACATACATCATTCATATGACATACTCAAGTGACAAGTCTCATTATTGAATTAATTATTATTCATACATACCATGAGATTCGAAAAACAAAAATAAACATCAATAATAAAATATTCAAATACATTGATCGATATCATTCATCATTCAATGCCTCTGCGTGGAAATGGAAATGACTTTTGTTGAAATGAAATGAGCTTTTAACTTTAAGTTTTGCCTTTCATGACTTTTAGGTTTAAGCTTTTAAGTTTTAGTTATTTAGTTTTAATTTTAATTTTTTTTTAGACTTTTAAGTTTTAGTTATTTAGTTTT
>APFE031394235.1:1610-13364 GCA_000404065.3 Pinus taeda | reverse complement strand
CACTTCACTCACTTGATTTTGAGTTTTAAGAAGCACATCACAATATCACACACTTCACTCACTTTATTTCGTCACACCACATTAGGAGAGATATACTTAAAAACAACCCTAAAAAGTTAAAAACGACAAAATCTCAAGAAATAGTTGCCTAAGTACATACCGTACACCTCACTTCATCAGCTTACGAGCCCCGGGTTGACATTTAAAAGTTGCAATTTAGACATCACTAAATTGACCAAACAAGGAACACACCCCATCTAAATATTTATAGGGTATTACCTTTTATGACTATTCTTGTCTTGTATTCCCAATCCTAAATCCTAAAAGAATTTCCATCCTCTTCAAATAATCTTATATGGGATTCCCTATCTCATCCTAGAATAATATCAGTTTTCAACTTCTATTCCTAGAATCTACAATCCATAAAATGTCCTAATCTCATATGATTATCCAATCCTTCAGACTCTATTCTTTCTTTATAGCCTTCACTCAAACTTACATTTTTTAGTCTTTGTATAGTGCATGATCCATAAAGACAAGAACTATCCAACATCACTCCTTCTCAATTAGGGAAGAGATTCCCAACAAACCAAGCTTACCTCTTAGGTACCCAAGCTTCTTGTTTGGAAATTATTTTGTCAAATTATCTGTTACCTATTCATCTTTAGGTAGATAATGTAGTTCCATGACAACATCTCATGTCAATATTTAGACGTAGTGGTACTTATTATTTATATGGTTTGTCCTAGCATGAACCACTGGGTATTTTGTCAATCTTATGCAATTTTCATTATCACAGTGTATATGTGTAGGACTAATCAACCTTTCAAAAAAATATGATAATAACTTCCTGAGCCAAACTAATTCCCGTTAGAATTATCTTACAACAACATAATCAACTTCAACACTACTCAACAAAACTCTACCCTACCTTCTGCTCATACATGAGACTAAATCTTAAGTTGAAGCATCCACCTATTGTGCTTCTTCCATCTCTCTCACTACCACCCCAACTAGAATTTGTGTATCCCATGAGTTGAATCTCATTATCATTGTAATGAAGGTAGTGATGTATAGTTCCACACAAATATATTAGGATGTGCTTGGATGTAATAAAATGATCATGTTTTGGCTCCATATGAAACTGAATAATGACATTTACTACAAAACAAATGTATGGTCTAGTGTTTACCATGCACATCAAGGACCCAACCAATTGTCTATAGCATGTAGGATCCATTGAACTAGAATATGAACTCCTGAACTTCTTTAGGTTGGTAATCGTAGAAGTCATCATAGGCTTGCTATCCATCATGACAAATTTTGGAAAAATATTACTCACATATTTCCCTTCACCAAGATATATCTCACCCTACTTCTACTAAATTTCTAGTCCCAAATAATATTGCATAATCCCAAGATATTTCACATCGAACTTTGTTAATAATTGCTTCTTTCATTCTTGAACTTGATTCTCTATGCCTGTAACACGTAGATCATCCACATAAGAGTATGATAACTAGTTCACTATGGATCACCATAATGTATAGGTTAGGACTTGTAAAACTCTTGGTAAAACCAAGCCTTAACAGGTATGCATCCATTCTTGCATACCAATATCTAGTTTCTTGCTTTAATCCATATAGATCTTTCTTCAGTATTAAAACATGAGTCTCCCACTAATTTATTTTGAATCCTTCAGAATGCTCAACGTAAACCTCTTAATCAGTAGTCCCATTCAAGGAATTTTTCTTAGCATCCATTTGATGGATCTTCCATCCGATAGTAGCAACCAAAGAAATGGGTAATTTAATTTTGTATATCAAGTTGTAGGGGAAAAGGTATCTTTCTAATAAATAATTTATTTCTATGATAAGCCTCCCTTTCTTTGTAATTATTAGTGCTCTCATCTGTAACATGCTTCATCTTTTGTATCCATTTTGAGGTGACTATAGATTTTTCACTTATCCTAGGAACAATTTCCTAGAAATGATTCTTCATAATTGACTGGTATTATTCTTGCATCACATTCCTCCTCTCTTGATGTTTAGCTATATCTTCATAGGAGGAAGGTTAAAATTTAATGAGATTCATCATATAAGTTGCATATCTAGAATAATTACTTGTTGCACAGGTTCACTATGACCTTCAGCATCTTCTTGAGTCAGATCTTGACCGTCATTGTCCCTCAGTATATCTTGAAAGATAGGTATCTTTTCTTCAGCAGAGTCAATAAGAACATCTTATGATTTCTTGTAAGTTATACTTTATCAAAGATGACACCCCTACTTACCTCGATCTGATGATCCTCATTAATATAGATTTTGTAAGCCTTTGATGAAGCTCTATACCCAACAAAGAGTCCCTTCATACTAGTAGGATCAACTTCTTTCCATTTGTCCTTATATATATATATTATATATATTATAATAAATATATATTATATATATATATATATATATATATAATAATATATATATATATTTCTACAGAGAGAGAAGAGGAGAGGAGATATGTCCACGAATATTCAAAAGATCTCCCACATTTTGCTTCTTTCCTAAATGATTTTTTTTCTAGAGTCACGTTGTTAAGAATATTCTAAGGACTTCGGTTCTACAGGTAAAAAATTATCACACATGCTTCTCCCCGCAAGAATTGATGGATATCTTGATCATGTATCATGACCCTGAAACACTCTTTAATTGTTCTATTCTTCCTTTTGGCGACACCATTATGTTCAAAATTATAAGGAATAATGAGCTCCCTCTTAATCCCTGCTTCCTTGAAAAATGCTATCAATTTTGTGGAGGTATATTCTCCACCACTATCAGATCTCAAAATATTGATCTTTCTTTCAGTCATATTCTCCACTTCATTCTTGAATTCCTGAAACTTCTTGAATACCTCATTTTTGTTCTTGAGAAGGTATAACTAAGTATTCCTGAATAAGTCATCAATGAAGATCACATAATATTCATTCCCACCAATAGACTTCATTTCCATAATCCCACACACATTAGAGTGTGTGATACACAAAAATTCCTTATATTTGGTACTACTTCTTGCAAATGGATTCTTTATGTTCTTTCTTAGAGCGCAACTCTGACAAGTCCGTTCATGATCATCTTTCAATTTAGGGATTCCGTTGACCATTTTATTTAGAGATGGAAAAATATTACAATTAAGGTGTCCATACCTTCTATGCCATAGTTTGAAAGGGTTCACATCCAAGTGAACTAGGTCTTGAGATAAAGGTGTAAGGAGTCTATATAATGTCCCCTCATGAATCCAAATTACCCTAGAATTATTAATACTAGAGCCCTTATTCCAAACCAAAACCTTGCCATCAACAAAAATAATTCTATCACCCTTATCGTCTAGAAAATAAATATAAAGTAAGTTTCTTTTCAAACTTAGAACATATATAATGTTGTTCAAGTGAATACTTCCACCAAATTCAAGCGCCAACAAAGTAGATCCAATCCATTTCACTAGATAACTCTTATTGTCTCCAATTTTGATTGAATGAGAGGAGTTTCCTTTTGATAAAGTCTCAATTTGGATGCATTTTCCTATCATATATCTAGAAGCACCACTGTGGATAACCCATACAATTTCATGCTTGAAAGTTCTAGACAAAGTGGAAAATAGACTTCCATTTTTCTCTTCTTTTACTAGCTTGAACATGATTTTTTATATGTAATCCTTGATGGATATAAGAATCTTGAAACCATTCTTCATAACTGTTCCGATAATGCCAACTAGAATGTGATCTCTAGGGCCCAATTTCTTGCACCTTAGCTTCAATACCATGTTGGAAAATTAAGGTTTTTGCATATTATTGTTCATTTCCTTATTGATAATTAATTTTGATGTTGGTTGGCCTTTTATTAGTTAATATTCTTTTTTCATCAAGAAATTACCAAAACAATGAAGATCAAAATGAAAAAAATTACACAAGCAATGGGCTCCAAGCTAGGAAAAAGCCCCTCCAAGGGGAAAAACTAGAAAGAATGATTCTCTTCTTAAATAATATTCTCGTAATGAGACTTCCTAGACCCAAATACAAAACCCCAAAATCCTCCTGAGTAGTGAGTCATCCCCCCATCAAGGTCTCTCCAAGATAGCTTCAAAACATTCAACCTTTTTAAACTTCACTCTAGAATTTCAGCACTGTAACTACTCCTCAAAATTTTGGCCCTGTAATTTCGGCCTCCTACAACTACAGCTACATAGAAACCCTAACTTCACACAAGTGGACAAAGAGAGATATTATCCAAAGAAAATTCACTTTCTTCTAGCTTCCTTCATCCTTCTATCTCTTTCTCTGCTTTGTTATTTCAGATCTACCTTATGACGAGAGAGTAAAGAAAATGAATTTGAGCTCCTTGTATTTATAGCCTTTTTGAGAGTTAAATAGCCCTGATGTTAGGTTGAATTTTCCTTGAATGGGGCCAACTTGGTCTTGGAGGATACATGCCTTTTTTCTTGACAAAATCAATATTTTTCTTTGTTACAATGAGTCCAAATGGGACTATAACACATGACATAATTTCTTCTTTGTATTACAAATAACTATAAGAACGAAGACCACGATTTTGACCTAAAATTGAGCATCAAACTCATGCTTTAAAAAAAACAATTTTTTTTCTTTTCCTTCTTTATACAAAATATACAATGTCATGATTACACATAGGTCATTATGAATATGACACCTAGTTACAATTTCCAACAGCTTGGTGGCCTATAAACATCATATAAATGTGATATAATGAAGGCTCTTTGCAACAAAAAAACCTTCATATCATCAACAATAATTATTAACAAGATAACACACCAATCAACACTAGATATCAGTCATTTATAGAAATAACACATCAATAAAATAACCACCATACTCAACATAAACCTCTGTAAGATAATATGAAATGGTAGTAGAAACATGGATGTAATGACATAGTGACAACAACATTACATGTGACTTAAACAATCCTCCACATCAATGAAGGAAATGTATCATCAGTGAGTCTTAATAGCATAGAGCCATACTCATCCAACATAACCTTTAGCTCTAAACAACATGTCAGAAAGAAACAAAGACATCACTAGCAATATATGAGTAGTACAATGCCATCATCCTAACACAAAATAGTCTCTAATAGTAACATAAACAATGAACCACATGTGGATATCAACAATCAACACCAACGATGAGTGAGAAACTATGTAATGCATCAAATAGTCAGCAACCAAGAAATCTAATATGCATAACAACACCTACAACATAAAATAGATCCATCATGATCATCTCTTAATTCTGTTGATCACATATCTCTATCACTTGGAACAATACAGGTAGTTGGAACTAACATAGTAAGTTCCACGCACCACCATCATTTTGGTCTCCATAGAAACAACACAAGCATGATAATCTCACTCTTGCTAGAAGCATATAACGCTCGCTCATACATAATGGAAATTATACATGGCATATTATGGTTTCTTATACTCAATCAAATAACCAGTAAGTTGTAATATGAATTTGTTCCCAAAGACAATGAAAGAGAACTTTATATAAAATCATACAAGGCTACAAAATAGTATACAAGTCATGCTAACTCTAGTTTTACAAAATCTAAGGCACATTCCTTAAACTCTAATATTTGTTGCAATAAACTAGTGTCTGATAATTGTATAACATGAGGAACATAGGAAGCTCCTACAAGCAATGTCTTTTCCCTTTTCTACGAATAAGGGGCCATAATTCCAAGAATGAACTGCTAAGACACCATAAACATATAAAATGACCCCCCTGAATGTGTGCCATTTCTTATGATCTCCACACATTACCAAACTCCCTCGTAGCTATATTTGTGTTCATGCTTACATCACAAATCCTCTATTAAAACCTTGATCATAATAGCCTCAGCAAATGCAACATTACTAGCATAAATATTGCATCATATAATTAACATTGAAAGGATAGGCATCAACATACCCTAGCTCGATACATCAATTAGGCTTGTATGCCATGTCTTCAAAAACATCGTTAGGATCTCAACATATAACTACTCATGGATGAACCAATAAATGTCAATTCCAAAGACAGATAAATTAGTAGTATAAAGTAAACCTTGTAGTAGTATAAAGTAAGCCTTGCATAGGTACCCTTGAGTTCATGCACTCCTCAAAAAGAAAACCTATTCACATGCACTACTTCTACTCTGGATGAATTTTGAATTGATTTCTCATGCAAGATAAATATGTTGCCATATTCTCCCCATGAGGTCATGCAAGCATCAATTTATCCTTGTAGCCTCTTGTTTCTCCTTCTTACCCCAAAATTTGAGGGGCTAATTTCTGACATGCACTTCACTTTTTGGCTTCTTGTCTGGTATTAGTTCATTGATCATCATATTTGGACTAGATTAATTAAATTACCTTGGTATTTCACAATCTTTAGCTGTATGGAAAATATTATAACATATATAACATCTTTTGTGACCAAGGAAATGAGGAAAAGACTCAGTCCTTCTACTAATTTGACTTCTATTTTATCTCTCTGTTGGATAAACCTTGGAATCAACAACTTTATGTCCAAAATCATTACATGAGTATAAATAACCATAAAAAGGATTTTTATAACTTTCAATATATGACCTTCATGATGGGTGTTGTCTTCCTTGACTATTTTCTTGAAGATGCTTCTTATCTGCCTACTTGTTTTGTTGCAAGATTTTTATATATGTTGCAATATTTCCATGTTTCTCATATCTGAAGCATCTGGCATCTCCAAAAGTTGCAAATTATCTTCTTAATGAAAATACTCTTCTTGGCATGGAATTTTGCTCCTTCTTTGACTATTGGCTTTATTTCTTACTACTCTCACTACAATATTTTGCTATTGTATTTTTGACTTCTATATCCGAATTGGTTTCTCCCTTATGCAGGTTGAAATATTATTTGAGAGAAGTAGATATTTGGCTGCCCTTTTCCCATTTGAACCAAGTGGATTTATTATCTAGATCACTACTCAATTAAACCACTTCACCCTCTAGAACTTCACACTGATATCCCTTTTCTCTGTACTGCTTCCTCATTCCTTCCTCAACTCATCACCCTTTCTTTAGTTGGGCTTCTAAGATAATGATTTCTTCATTGAAGGCATATTCCTTCTAATAAAACACTTGCAGTAATTTTTGTTGATCCTTATTTTTAGCTTTCAGCCTTTTCGTCTTGACTCTTAGCTTCAATGGCCACTATTTTGTTTTACTATTCACCTTCATAATTTTCTAAACCTAATTTCTCCATAAAATAATTACCTCCCTTTGGACTTCAAATATTGACTTCAAATGACTTATTATCATCCTCTAGCCCATTAATCTCGATAGCATCGCCATCACTATATCTACCAAGAAATGGAAAACTTGAAGTAAATTGATCATTGCATTGATAATTAAAACAAAATGAAACTCTTGATCCATTTTCATGATTTTCATCTACATCCTTGGCCAGCAAAAAGAGGGGCTCTTCAGGTTTAAAATTTTTCTCCTCTTGTTTCCTACCCTTCCTATTTTGAGATTACTTCTTCTTGTTCTTGGCCATAGGTTTGCAATCTACCCTTGAGTGGTGAAGCTACACTAGAAAAAAATGGAATACAAATTTTTGGAATTCAGATCACTAAAGGGGGGGTGTGAATCAGTAGCGATAACACTTGTATAATTTTAACTTATTTTTCTTAGTTTACTGAACAACAATACACTTCAATTCAATGATATGATTAGATCATGAAAACATATTAAATAATAATCATACGAAACATAAAAACCATGAACAGGGGACATAGATGGTTTCTGGTGGAAATGTCAAAGAGACAAAAATAACCTTGTTATTGTTTCTCTACTTGTCTTATTTTATTAAATCTTCAAATAGTTTTTTTTACATCATTTAGCTATCCAGTACCATCTAGAAGCCACAACCACTACTTCATTTTGTTGGCCACCACCAGCTAAGAAGCCCCAACCCCCTATCAACTATTTTCTGGCCACTTTCGGAAAAGAGCCACTACTCCTATCTTGGAAAACCACCACTTATTAGAGGGCCCAACCTCCACAAACCCTCTAGGGACACATTTCATAATGTTTCAAACTAGACCTCAAAGAAAATAACCAAACTTTGCAACACAAAGAAATAATTTTTCTCTGCAACATAATCTCTCTTCCAAAAATCCACATAGGTGACATATAATCCAAATCAAAACACTATCAATCTCCTAACAAAAATTCTACAAATTATTAGTTTTAGATAACAAATATCACATCGAGAAACTCCTACAACATAAACAATATCAACATAAAACACTTTGATCGCACTATCTGCATATAACACTCTAATCCATGCACTATGTCCATAAAACACTGATTGGTATGATCTATCTCTGTTATCACTCTCACTTTTCCTTTTTAATATCAAATTAGTGATCTGCTACAAGTGTTCACTCTATATCTTTATTGTCTAAGTGAAATATTGGTAGGGAAATGCACAACAATATTTTATTTATTTATGTTATGCAGTAAGCTACTACAACCACATTACTCCTCTCTCAATTCCCCCTCAATAACTCACATTCACAATACATCTAACCAAACTAAACTAGTCGAAGCATTCTCGTATAAGTAATTTTCTAGAGTGATTAAAATAATAATTACATTCTAAGTAATGGAGCACCCAACATATATGTCAATAAAATATAATTGACCCATTTATTAAGCATTAGAAAATTCCACAACTATTCAACTACCTCTACATTAAGTGTGAGAGATATGTCAACTTTAATCATGTTCTAGATGAAAATCAACTTTTATCAAACTATTTGACCAAATACTATGTACAAAAATCATAGGGAATGCTTGTGGAATTAAATGCATGTCGACATAATTTGGGATTTCCACATACAACTCTTTTTGCTTGCACAAAAAATGCTCCCATAGAAGACTATTTCTTGGATACTATAGGAATGTCAGCCGAAATAGTATTATTTTTTCCCTATAGAGATTTTCTTCCTAGAGAAGGTACCATCACACTTGAAGTTTGTAACCTCCTTCCACTGAATATGCAACTCAACTTCAAGACAATAATATGCATCCTTGATACATTGTAACAATCATAGAACATCATATATTATACATGTACAAGGCATAGGAATCATGATTGTTTGGTCAATTCAATGTCCTTGAATTGGCAATCATAAATCGTCAACAAGGATGCGTAGAATAATGAAGTATAGGTGCACAATATATGCTTAGAAGTTGTTTCAGTAGGTCATTATGTATTTTTCAAGGTCTAGTCCTTGGATGGAGGTGATGTTTGTCAATTGTATTAACGTTTTAATTCTTAAGGATGTTGATTAAGTTTCCTAGGAATTAATCGTTATTGAATCAGTTTGTGGATGATGTGAGGGTGATTTTACTTATGTTAGATTGATAGGTTTTTAGTCTAAATCTCTTTACTACAGCTCCTAATTCTCCAAGTGCCAAATGGAATCTTATTCTAGTAGTTATGAAGGAATACAATTGAACTCAATTGTTTTAGGAGAAGTCTTCTCGCTTGTTCAATTTCTGCTCAAACAACGTAATCCAAGAAACATATATGAATTGAACACAATTCAATTATGATTGATAATAAGAAAAGGAAATAATTGTGCAGTGCTAGGTATAAAGCAAAGAAAACAACAACCTAATCTAGGTATAAAGCAAAGTAGAGTTCTTATGCAGATAAAAATTTGAAATCATTATACAGCATGATCACACAAAACAAAGCAATTGAATAATTGAAGGAAAACAAATTGTATTTGATTAAAACCTGCCACTGTTTGTAGGGGCCCTCCACGTAAGGAGTTCAGAGCTTCAAATAAGTATTGTGCTTGCACACAGAAACCAAAAGCATTCGAATGAAAGTCACAAATTGTTCAGAAAACATTTCATTCACTGCGCGTCCAAATAAAAGTGTGGCCACCAACTTTATAACATGTATCTTAAATAACTGTATGACAATCCTAGGCCTAATATATCTTAATCCTATCTAAACTTATATCATGAAACCATCTTTTTGCTATTTAGAAAGAAAAAAGATAAGGTTTCAGTTGATCTCAGGCTCTGTTCTGCTTTAATTGGCAGTTGACTTGGAGTTTGACTGCGATCTCCTCTGCCTCGTTTAGAAAACAGTTTCAAGTGGATAGGAAGTTATCCATGAGGGAGTCATCTTCTATCCATCTGCACCTTTCATTGCTGAACTGGAACTATGAAACCTCACGGACAATGAAGACAACTACAGAATCCTGGACTAGTTGCGGAAATAGGCTAATTCGGTAGCTAATTACAACTATAATTAAAACAATAGGGTATAAAGCTAAATATGAACAAGTAAACATACTAATGCATACCTTCACCAAAACCTTGTAGATATGGATTTATTAAGTGGTAAATATATATGAAAAATAGAGTATTATTGGGCAAAAGGATGTCACGTTAGGACAATCTTCAGACTCTACATTCCACCATACTAGAGATGTCGTATGCCCCCATACACTTCTTCCTTGTCCTCTACTTGTGTCTCTTGTTTGTTATCTCCCCATTTCACCGTTTTCTTCTTTTTGGAAAATATTGGAATTCTAGGCTTCCTCATTAGGATTTTGTACTTTAAACTGATTATCTCTCTCTGCATAATTCTATTCTGTTTCTTCAACTTCTTGGTTTTCTTATACCACAAGCTTAGATGTAGGATTAGATTATCACTCTTAGCGATTTCTATCTCACTCTGTGTCTTCAGGGCTTGATTTTCATTTTTAAGATACTGATTCGGTGTTTCTAGTTTAATGATCTCTTGCTTCAAGATGTTTGAGGCTAATTGTTCATTGACCTGGTTGCTTCCTTCTCTAGGGATTTATATTGTCTCCTTTGTTGTTTTCACCTTCCTTTCCAGTGATTCTATCTAGTCATATATTTCCTGTTGTGCAGGGTCAATACTTGGACTATGTATTGGGCTTCCTAGATGTGAGCTGCAAGGTTGTGGAGATGATCTTGGTGACCCTTTTCAAGAATCCCAGGGTTTCCAATTAGATCAATCTCTGTCGGAGTGCTTTCTATTGGCTCCTCTTCAGTTGGCTCATTTTCCTCTATGTTGATTTATTATGTAGTTTTTGGGGTTGTTTGTTGATTTGTGCTCAACCTTGTGCTCCTTCTCAACCCTAGGGTTTGTATTTTCTTTCCTTTCCTCCTCTTATTCAACGATTTTCCTTTTAGAGGAGAGGTTTCAATTTGTGAGAGTTCTTCTTTTCCTAGGCTAGCTTTATTTCTTCTAGGGCTTCCCCTCTTCATTCTCTGCAAAATATTTACTATAGGCAACTCTTCTTCTGTTACCTCTATCTGAGTTTGAGGTGCTTGTTCCTTTGTCATTTCTACAATTGCTTTTCTCCCCCTAAGGGCCCTACTGCTACTTGGTGTTTCTACAGATTTTACCTTGAAACAATTCCTTATTAAGAATCTTTCCCAGTCATCCCCTTTACTTCAGAGGTGAAATTCGACCAATATTTTCAATAGACCATGATGGTACATGGTGTTTTCAATGAATTGAACTTTCTTCTAAACATTCAACAATGTAAACTTTGAAACGAGAACTATAAACTCAAAACGGGAACTCTGGCCCAAAAACCCCAAAAAAACATCAAAAACAGTGCTAAAAATGAAAAGTGTGTAT
>APFE031394212.1:299620-313804 GCA_000404065.3 Pinus taeda | reverse complement strand
AGGGGAATTTGGCCTCTAAACCATAGACTAACTCATATGGGCTGACCCCAATTGATCTCTTGGTTGTTAATCTATCTGCCCATAAGGCATTGACAAGTTTCTTGTGCCAATTTTCCTTGTTCTCCTCTAATATTTTCTTGATTATATTTACCAAGCTTTTATTTGATGATTCTGCCAGCCCATTGCCTTGGGGGTAATATGCAGTAGAGTGGCCCAAAGTAATGTGGAATTTATGGCAGAAGTTGATTATCTTTTTAGATCTGAAAGAAGCAGCATTGTCTGTTATTACTTTGTCAGGACATCCAAATCTAGCAAGGATATTTGTCTCCAGAAATTGTATGATGGTGGAGTCATTTGCTTGTCTGCATGGGATTGCTTCAATCCACTTTGTGCAATAGTCTGTTGCTGTCAGAATCCATCTATGTTGGCCTGAAGATGAAGGATTGATTTCTCCAATGAAATCCAAGCCCCATTGCTGAAATGGTCTCTCTGTTGCAATAGGCTTTAGGGGTAGTGGCAGCAATTGTCTCTTTCCTTCAAACACTTGACATTTATGACATGCAGAAGTGAACCTCTTAACATCAGAGAAAATAATGGGCCAATAGTATCCAGCTCTAAGTATCTTGTTCACAGTGGATTTCCAATATAGATGCCCACCACAGTCTCCTGCATGAAACTCTTCCATGATTTTGTTGACTTCACTTTCAATCAGACAATTTAACAAGATGCCCTCATGATTTCTCCAAAGCAGATTTTCTTCCATGACACAGAATTTTAAAGCTTTCATTTTTGCAAACCTACACTTAGTTCTAGATAGTCCTGGGGGAGCACACAAGTTTTGCAACACATAGCAGATATCAGAATACCAGGGGGATTGCTCAAAGGCTACACTGATCTTTGGAGTCGCCAGCTCCAATTCACTGTCCAGTTGGTTAATATCTAGGGCTTGGAAATTTGTTTCAGACATTAATTTGGCTAAGCCCTGCCCTTTTATGAGTTTTGTAGGTTTTATTTCTATGTCAAATTCCAAAATATTTGCTATCCATTTGCCTCTTCTACCCTCCAAATTTTCTTGTGTGAGTATATCTTTGACAATTGGGCTTGGCACATAGGCTATTACATGGGAATAGAGGATATAAATCCTAAAGTCCTTAATAGCTTTGACCAAAGCATAGGCTTGTTTTTCCATGATCTGATACTTGAGAGGTGCATCTCTAAGAGCTTTACTAAAGAAAGCAATGGGTTTTTCATTTCCCAAATCATCTTTCTGTAGTAAAACTGCAGCAATTGTGTGTTCAGAAGCAAAGGAGAATATGATGAAGTCTCTATCAAACTGAGGGCTAGTTAGGACAGGGGTTTGGGTAAGAGCAAATTTGATACTTTCAAAAGCTTGTTTAACATCCACTGTCCATTTAACTTTGGAATCCTTTTTCAGCATGTTGTTAAGCAATCTGCTAAGCTCAGCCAAGTTTGGGATAAATCTTCTCAAAAAGTTGATTTTTCCCAAAAAAGCTTGTAACTCTTTTATATTCCTAGGATGGGGCATGTGTTGGATGGCCTGGATTCTTTCTGGGTCAATTCTGATACCATCCTTGGAGATAATGTGACCCAGTAATTTCCCTTCCTCTAGGCCAAAGATGGATTTTTTGGGATTCAGAGATATTCCATATTTCCTGCATGCTATGAATATCTGTCTCAGATGTTTCAAATGGTCTTGGTCAGATTTTGAAAAAGGTGTAAGATCATCCAAATAGATAACTAGGAAGTCATGAATTTCTTTAGCGAAAGCAATGTCCATTGCTCTTTGAAAAGTGGCTCTTGCATTTTTCAAGCCAAAAGGCATTTTGACATATTTGAAGGTTCCCCATGGGGTAGTAAATGCAGTTTTGTCCTGGTCATCAGGATGGACTAAAATCTGGTTGAAGCCTGAAAAACCATCAAGCAAGGAAATTCTTGATGCCCCTACCACTCTCTGCAGGATGTGGTCCATCTTTGGTAGGGGATAGTTGTCTTTTAGTGATACTTGGTTGAGGTTTCTTAAGTCAACACAGAGTCTGATTTCCCCAGTTTTCTTCCTTGTGGGAACCAAATTTGAAACCCAATCAGAAAACCTAATGGGTGCTATAATACCTGCTTTGAACATTTTTTTCACCTCTTGTTCCATTGCTGGGAGGAGCATAGGGTTAATCCTTCTGAGTTTTTGTTTAAAGGGTTTCTGATTTGGCTGAAGTGGAATAGTGTGTTGCATCACGGAGGTGTCATAAGATTTAAGGTCCTCATAACTCCATGCAAACACGTCTTGAAACTCCTTGAAAAGGTCAATGTATTTGGGTTTTTGATCAGGTGGTAATGCAGCGGACAGTTTTATGATTTTAGGCTGTTGAACTATCCCTATGTTATGCTCTTCAATGGTAGTGTTTAGGGGTTCAAATTTTGGTTTATTGGGGACATCGTTAGAATCAAAAATATCTTCCAAGGGAGCTAAGCCTATGGGCAGAAAAATGTTCCTTAACTGTATCACCTCAGTTTCATCCTCAGGTATCTCCTCAAGTTGAATCTGTTGGATTTCTTGAATGTTGTGTTGGTTGAAGATTGTAGGATGTAGCATTTGATTGGCTGTTTTGGGTGAGAGCACTTGATTGTTGTGTTCACTATGTATTTGTAACTGATTTTCTGACTGAAGTATTTTTGATTGACTTGCTGGCTCAGTATCTATATTCAGACCTGAAAATTCTTCTTGTAAAGTCAGAAAGTTGTTGATTTGTGTGTCATTGTCAAATACCTGCCAGTCCTTTATGTTGTTTGGGACTGATGGTCTGTGTTTTACTTCAGCTGTAAAACAGTGATGGGGGTCAAAAGGTAACTTGCAAGTACTTGCAAACATAGCTAGACTATGAGCATGAAGGTTTTGAGCCCTAGGAATTTTGGTAATTTGGAACTCAGTAAGAGACTTTAGTATCTGAGAAGCGACAGATCTGTAGGACCTGAGTCTTTTATCATTGCTAACAAAATTACCTTTGATCTATTGGATAACTAAGTCTGAATCCCCCAAGATTGATACTCTGATAGCTTGTAAGGATTTTACCAACTTGAGTCCTAGTAGGAGGGCCTCATACTCAGCCATATTGTTGGTACATCTAAAATTTAATCTGTAGGCTCTACCCTCTGCATGACTATTTTCTTTGTTGTGCACCCACACTCCTGCTCCTGCCCCTAGTTTGTTAACTGACCCATGAAATTCTAGAAACCATAGAGTTTCTTCTTTCAAGGGGTTTTGAATGTTGTTTCCATGGCCTAGATTTGTGAGTTGGGGTATGGGTTGTTTTTTCAGTTTGTCTTGCATAACATCTTTCTCCCTTGGTGGGATTGTTCTAGTTTCTTGAGGATCCGTCTGTTCATTATCCAGTTCAAGTGTTCTGGTTTGACAGTTGTTTGTTTTGTGATCTTGAATATTTGTATTGTTTAACTCAACCAGTGTTTGTGTATAAGGATCTTCTTGTTCAGCAGGTTGGTTTGTTTCCATTATCTGAGCTTCTTCATTGTTGTTGTTGCCTATATTGTCATTGAAAAGAATGTATGAGTCTATGTCAGAATGGACTGCATATATGGGAAATTTTTGAGGCTTATCTGTACTACTGACCATGTATTTCATCAATGACTCTCTGTACAATCTCTTGGGCTGACCAAAGACTGTGATGGTAGCATAAGACATGTCTAGTTGGAGAGACCCCTGAAGTTTAGCCCCCCATGATCTTGACAGTAACATCCCATATTTGGGTGGAATATCAGCAACAACTACGTCCATCAAAATTGTTTTGTTTGGATATTGGACTAAGGATACACATAAGTCTTTTATCAGGCCTAGACACTTGACCTGACTAGAATCAAATGAGAAGAGGTCCTTGTATGGTCTAGTGATGTCCAAATTCAGCCTTTCCATTACAGATTTTGGCATCAAGTTATGAGATGTACCTAAGTCAAACATTGCATTGTGTAATATTTTGTCATGTATATGCAGACTGACATAAAAGGGTAAAATCCCTGAGCCTGACACTTTTCCATCGACTTCTGGACCAAACAATAATTCAGGGGTGTCATCCAACACATTGACATTGTCCACATTGACATTTTTTTTGTTTTGAGTGAGTTGGAGAGATCTCTCAATTTGTTGTTTATAGATGTCATTCTTGGCTAGTTCTGCCAGAGGTATGGTTATTTTTAGTTTTCCAATTTCAGTTTCCAAATCAAAGGGTTTTTCAGTTTGTGTTTTAGTGGCATGGGTGAGCCTCCTTTCTTTTTCCGGTAAGGTTTCCTCTTGATTTTTGGGCTTATGCTTGTCCAGTACTTCTTGAGGCTCTTTGCTTAGATTAGGATGTTCAAATGATGTAGTTGGTGAATTTGGTGTTTGTTCAATGATTTCTTCAATTGTTATTGCTTTAGTGGGTGAATCAGTTGTATTCATTGGTTCAATTACCATGGCACTTTTGGGCTGCATTATATTTTTGGCTTTCTCAGGTTGTGTTACATTTACAGTCCTACTTCGTAGTTTGTATTGTTTATGGACTTCATAGACAGCAGTGTCATAGCCTTATTTAAAATCAAATGATTCACCTGACTTTGTTTGAAATTGTTTGCTATCATCTTCATCATGATCTTCTTGACTCAGGAAAACTTGGTGCTTGTTGTCAAGGCCCATCAGGTGGATATGATTGTCATCTAATTGTTCTTCTGATAAAGATGTTTCAGCATAGTTTTCTTGAAATGGTGGCCTTATTTCTGAATCATTGGTGGCTTTGCTCCCACTAGGAATTTGGTTCCTCCTAAAGTTTGGGTTCCTGTTAGGATTATTTGGTGGTGCTTCCCATGAGGATTTTCTTTCCACAGATCCTACCCTGTCACCTAACCTCTTCATACCAGAAATTATTGCATCCAATTTTTTGGTCTAAGGCGGAGGGCTCTTCTTTGAAGGCAACTCTCTTTTCCGTTTTAGCCCTGTTCCTCTTAGTAATCAGGTTTGCCTCAACTGTTACAACAACCTTCTGAGCTTCTTCAAGGGTTTGAGGGGCTCTTTCTTTTAATTGGTAGGCCATGTCTGGGTCAAATCCATCTGGGAATTTCTATAAAGCTAAATCCGGGGGAGGTCTTAGGTTTTGAGGTATTGCATTGTATACATTATTAAACCTAGCACAGTATTCCAAAACTGTCTCTTGAGGACCTATTTTAATCATGTCATATTCACCCAGTATGTGTAAAGGGTCCTTCTTTTTCTCCCATCTATTTGTGAAGGATTGATAAAGCTCATCAGGGGTATTGATGGAGTTAGCAGGAAGTGATCTGAACCAAGTTCGCACATCCCCTGTCAGGCTTTGGACAAATATTCTCATCCTCACAGTGTCATCATCAATCTCATAATTTTCAAAATGATCTTGCATTCTCTTGGCATGCTGAATAGCCGAATAAGGTCCAGTGGAGTCAAAATATGAGATTTTGGCCTGATAATCTTGAGGTAAGGCCACTGGATTAGCAGGTAGTTGCAGAGGAGCATATCTGGCCATATTTACTAGATTTTGGGGATTGATAAAGGTGACTGGAACAATTGGAATTATAGGTATCACAGGGGTGACAGGTATAGAGGGTATGACAGTGTGGGATAAGGGAATTTGTGTAGGAGAAGAAGGAATTGGTGGGGAACTTTGAGATGTTGATGGGGAACTAGGGGATGTAGAACGGAATAGGACTTTAATTGGAGTGGGGATTGGGTTAGGATGCTCAGGCTGTGGACTAATATCAGCAAGTTGGTCTTGTTTTTGCTGATTCCTAACTAATTTGGGGATTGTATTGGGATTTTGGAAGACAGAAGGAGGGTTAGGATCAGGATTGGCCCTAGTGTACCGAAGATTCTTCTTGGGAGCCAGCTTCTGAGCTAGTCCTTTTGGATTTTATGAAAACTTTGTATAGCACAGAGTATAGCAAGGACTGGTCAAGAGTTTTGAAAGGATTATATGTATCTGTGTTGGGTATGCAAGATATCTGAATCAGCTCCTCCTTCAAGCTGCAGATGCTTATATGGGAGCAGTTTTGAAAGTTTCTTGACTGATATTCAGAGCTTGAATGCAAATCCTGAACAATCCTGAAAACTCCCCAGTGGAGTCGCCATTTATGTTAACACCCAGGTTGTCCCCTATGACTCCTTAGGGAATACGGCCGGGGTAACCACTAACCAATCTTTGGACTACAGCTTCTAGCCCAGCTGTAGTCAAAGAGGGCTCTCTCTGTTAGGTTTGATACTGTTTAAATGAAGTTTTAGGCTAGTTATGAAGTGAATGCTTGCTTGTTTTTAGTTGTTTGGTTGGGAGGATGCTTCTGATAGTTTTTAGAGTTTGTCTGCAGGTGAAACTAATCCATTGGGCAATGGGGTCTTTGGCTGTCGTTTCCTTGAGATCTTGACTTCAGTGCAGCTGTAACTACAGGGCCTGTATGTATTTCATGAAACAAATCGTAAATTTTGAGAGTGAAGATGGAAAACAACCAGTAAAGAGCAATCAAGGGTTCCTTACTAAGCTGAGTAACGTGAAGGAGGCCTATTATTTAGGAGCAATCACTTGAATTCCTGAAATAACAGAACACTATGAAGATACAGTATCAAAGGTAACACTGAAGAATTACTCTTTAGATACTTTAACTGAGGAAAACATATAAAACGACTAGGATTGAGTTCAGGGTAATCAAAGATTAAATCCTGGGACTATTCTTTTTCCTGGCCATTTAGATTTGAATACATGGAGAACATGAAAGACACATGAAAATATAACGAACTTTATATATAACAAAGAGTATCGAGAAAACTTATTGAGCCATGGAATACACAGGAATCCTGCACCTTCAAGCCATACATCATTAAGATATCAAGAGAGACAATGCTTGGAGAAATCCCATCAGTCTTTGTATTAGCTTGTTCTGAATATTTTACAATACAAGAGTAACAGAAGAGATAATCGAGAGATTTCTTCTACCCAGAGTCCAACCCCTGCTAACAAATGCGAGGAGGAATATATAGAAGTTTCATACAAAAATATCTCAGGCATTGAGTCATCTGAGAGGAAAATATCTTCTTACACTCGTACATGGTGTGTAGATGAGAAGTAATTACAAATATAAATGAGTCTTAAAGGCCTTTAACTCCCGTCAGGATAATTTTTGACCTTTGTGCATTGCGGAGTCAGTTGTGCGGCTTTGTCATAACTGCAGAATGATGTGCTGTGCAGCTGTTACTTTTTGTGTCTTCTTGGCTCTGCCACCTGTGCTTGCTGATGCTGTTGCTGCGGTCGAATACCTGTGCTGAGTTGGCTCAGCGTCTTCATACCTGCTGATGTGGCTTTTGCCCACCTGTATATGTAATATAAACCTTTTGCCGAAGAAAAAGATTTGACTTCTCAGCTTTGATTCAAAAGTAACCCCATTAAATCTTGCCATGTGTCTGGACGGGGCAGCTGATGTTTTAAAATTGACCCGAAGGTCTCATCAGCCTCTGTATATTTATAGAAATGGGGGGGCTCATCAAATAGATGTGACACTTCATTTCTAATAAAAAACAAATTATCCAATTTTTCAAAAAGAATTTTCCCTATTACTGGGCCTGCTGAAGATGTTCCTGGTGTCTCAGCAATTTGAATTGCTGCAAAAGTGCTTACCCTCTTGATATACTTTTCATGAGAGAGTAACTTCCCTGATTCTAGCAAGCTGGGGAGCCCTTTGTCCTGCAGAGCCAGGAACCTATTTTGAAATTTGTTTATATCAGCTTGCATATCCTGGATTCTTCTGTCCAAGGTCTGGATTAAATTCTTCATTGTTAGGACTCTTTTGATCAGAGAAATGGTTTCAGTCCTATTTCCAATTCCCATTTTCACCAGCTGGGAACTTGTCCTATAATTGAGTACTTCAATCATCCTGGGGGCAAACTTAGGCATGTTGCCCAGAGAAGTCCTTGCTCTGTGTAGTTATTTTCTTGCCCTGCCAATGAGTCTCACTTGCTCATATATGGCATCAATGTACTCCCATTGGTTAGTTATTGATTGTCCAATGGTGGTCCAAATTACTTGTTTGAGCTCTGCTGTAACTTTCTCAAAATTGAGCTCCTTTTCTAGCTCTGCAATTCTTTTCTTTAGAGCTTTTACTTCTCTCTCCCTCTCAGCCACATTTTGCTTAGACTTATCATATTTTTCATTTACCTTTGCTAAGCTGTCCTTGGCTTGGCTGAGTTCTGACATCTGAGACTCTAGCACCTGTATTTCTTGCCTTAGCTTCTGCATGTCCAGGCTCTCAGCCTGTTCAGTTGTTGGTGCTGTAGTGGTTGGTGCTGTAGTGACTAGAACGTTCTCTGGTGCCTGTTGCTTTGGAGGGATGGTATATTGAGGGGTCTCCTCAAGGTCTATTGATTCTGTGGGCGGCTTGGAAGATTGCCCTGCTTCCCTCTTTTGTAGTGCTGCTTCTAGTGTAGTCTCTGTGTCTTGCAGGTTTTCTTGTGTTTCTATCAGCTCTTTATATAAAGTCATTAATAATGCTGCTGCATCTTTTTCTTGCCTCTGCTGGGCAACTTCATCTGTTTGTGGGTGAAGAGTTGGGGGGATCTTCATTTTCTTTTTTATTGCAGCTATTCTGCATCCCTCAGTTTAAGGACTTGTTGTATTGCCTTAACGTCATTGGGGTCATGCCCAAACTCTATGATTATTTCCTCCAATGCCTTGATTATGTTGTCTTTATCTTGGGAGGATGCCCTCTCCAACTCAAGCTGTGCTGCAGTATTATTCAAGCTATTTTGCAGCCTATAGTTAATCAAGGTCTTATCTGCCAGAGTGGCATAGACCATCTCACCCGTCTGCTTGTGGAGTTCAATTTGGTCTATGGGGTGGATGTCTTTTGAAAGGACTTCTAAATTAGTCCTTATATAATCCGCAGCTGTTTGAGGTTGCTGCACTGTAGGGGCAAAATGACTCATAGTCATTTTGCCTTCTTGCACATCAAAGGCAGCCATTAGCCTTTGTTGATTTGCAGGAGCCATATTCAATAAATGATTATAGAGCCGAATCTTTATTGGCTCACTCCTCCTCTTGGCTTCCTTAAATTGCTCCTTTATGGCTGCAGCTGTATTCTGTTGTTGTCCTGAGGAGCTGACCTCCCCTAGTGCTGCTTTATCCTGTTCCTGATGCAAGGAGCCGGCAGAAGTTTCTAGACTTTGTATTTCCTCCTCTAAAAAGGGGTTAAGCCTCTGCCGCTTGTCTGATGCTTCTGTGAGGGGGGTTTCCCTCTCTCTCTTTCTGCTGGTATCCTCCCTTTGAGGGGTTTGGAGGATAGAGGAGTCTACCCTAGAATCTTGTCTAGGAGGCGCCATATTAGTTGTTTTTTCTTGAGTGGCTGCCTGGCCTTCTGCTTTCTGCTTCTCATGATCCTGTTGATCAGTTTGTTGCTGTTCTTGCTGGGGTTGTTGTTGATGGCCCTGTTGGCCCTGTTGGCCCTCTGCCTCTTCCATTACTTTGTCTTTTCCCTTGCCTTGTCCCTGTCCTGAAGTCTGTGCTGCCTCTTGTTGTGTTGCAGAGGATGAAGCAGGTGTTGTTATTTGAGGATCTGGTAGAGCAGGCACCTGAGAAGGACATTCCAAGTCAGCCATTTTTAATAAATGCCTCCTAGCCCTCTCAACTAGTTCTTCTTGGGATACAGGCTCTTCTAGTGTGTTTCTTCTCCACTTTGGTTGATTTGCATGTCTTGAAATATGGAGTTTGCTCTCATGCTCATAGCCAGAGAGCTTGTATTTCTGTCTTCTTAGGGATATGAAGTTGTTGGGGTCATAAGGCCTCCAGAGAAAGCTTTGTTTTAGGCCAAGGCCTTCCAACATTCTATCTGCTTCTTTCCACCCCTCTCTTTTGTTTAATATGAAATGGCCAAGCTGGTTTCTGACTTTGAGTTGTGCTTTTTTGCCTCTTCCTGCAAAGTGGATCTGATCGGCATTGCCGAATTGTCTGAAGTATTCCAAGGCAAAGAGCCTCATGGGCACAAATCTAGGCAGCTTGTATGGGCACAGCTCACACCCATATATTCTAATCACGGTGTGATGTTGGTAGAAATACCAGTCTCCTATGCTGTAGGCAGTGGATAGTTGCAGAACCCTCTGCATTTCATCAGAGAGTCTGGGAGGGGGTGATGTTAAGAACAAAGACAAAGTTGGATGAATGAACAAATCTATGAACTCGGCATATGTATAGGGTGAATATGCACGGACATGAAAGACTGAGCTCCAGTATACCACTGATCTCGGGTTTCCTGCTGCATCTGTTCTCTTGATTTCAAAGGAGAACTTCTCATATTGGTAAAAGAGGATGAGATGATATATGTATGAGGTGTATCTGAACACCCTCTCTCTGGATAAATGTAGAAATTGCTCATGTATTTTGTCAGAGATATATGTGGCATAGTCATAGCAGATGGGGGCCTTACCAGGGGTGAACATTGTCATGATGACCAGCACAGTTTCCTCTATGAACTCCATTGATTTATACCCCAACACTGAGCTTATCATGTATGCTAGGTCTAGACCCAGCGGATTTAGATAGCCATCAAAGATGGGAGGATGCAGCACTGTATTAGACTTCTTAATAAACAGTTGATTCAGTTTGAGGATCTCTGCTTCCGTGAGTATCTTGGCCCCTTGATTGATTAGGTCCAGCAGGGATAAAGGAACCAGTTTCTTCTAGGCTTTGAATTGGACCATGTCCCTGATGGCCTGAGGGGTGGTGTAAAATACAACTTCACCTTGAGAGTTCATTACAGCCCTCTGTATTGGATCATAGCAGATAGCACATAAGTGGATGAGGTCAGGGAACTGGTTGACTTGGGGCATCTTGAAGATTGGGAGGGAGGATTCCCAAATGCCCAGGATATCTGTTCCATCTTTGTATTTGGCCCTGATTTCATTCAGCAGGTGAATGTGGAATGTGCACTTGGACGGGGCATCTTCTGAGATTTGGTAATCAAGGTCAGCCAAATCTTGCCAGTCCATCTCTCTCTGAGGAGCATTCAAGGGAGTTACATTAAGGGCTACTGATCCCGCAGGGGTATCCATGTCTGCTTCAGATGCTTCTTAAAATGCTGAGTGTTCTTAACTGACAGGTGGAATTGAGAGGGACGGGAAACAGTAGGGTTGCTATACAGTAGAACAGAATAGTACCGAGCTTTCTGAGAAGGCTTTTGTGCAGTTCAACAGACCTCTTTTGACAGTTTGGGAGCAATCTAGTGAGTTCACGATTGTGTGAATAGGGCAGGGTTTTGACAGTAATTGAACTAAAAGAACGGTTCCGCCACAGTAATTCAACTTTAAACTGTTCAATAGAGGTAGGATATAGTTGGCTTCCCGGTCAAATTTCAATTTTATGCCTGGTTAAGGTAGATTTTACAAGAAATCGTGAAAAAACCAACTTGAGAGAAGATGAAGTGGCAAATACCTGTTTAACCAGTGGCTTGGGGTGAAGTAGCAGTTGGGTTGGCGCTCTGAACTCTTGCAAATGATCATAGGCTGGCTGGTAGAATGGTCATCATGGAATGCATGCAGACAGCGCAGAAGTGCTTTTCTCAGAAAAATAACAAAATTGCGGAAAAAACCGTAAAATATGGCTTTTTACTTTATTGGCGCGCTTTTTTGGATGACGTCAGCATGACGTCAACATGTGGCACCAGGTGGGATGACATCAGCAGGATGTCATCGGGTGACGTGGCGGCCTAAGACCGGTCGACGGGGACGATGAGGTGGCGGCCAGGTGGGCGAATGAGAGACGAGGTGGGCAGACATGGCGACAACGTGTACAACAGCAGGACGGGGACATGGGAGGGACAGGTGTCTCCATATCGAGCCCCCTCCTGCATGGTAAGGAATCTGTCAGAGGGGGCTCCGATGGATTTCGGCTAAGACGCATGTCCCCGCGTGATGCAAGCGTCTGACAGATATCGAAAGGTATCTGTCGGACGCCGGGGGCCTTCCGAAACTGCTAGGAGCCGTTGATCTGCGGGCGGGTGATCGGATGGTTGTCGGATGACGGACCTGCACGGGTGATAAATCCGGTCTTTATTAACTGTCAGACGTCGGGCTCCTCCGAAATCGCTGCAAGCCGTAGATCTGGGAAAGCCACAATCGAACGGTCATTGGGAGGGTTACTTGCACGGGCAATAGCAGTATGTGGGCGGGTTTTAAAAATTGTATTTCTCGGCAAGCGCGACCGGCGGGACCCTCCATTTGATAAATGATTTTCAAAGGTTTTCCCGTAGTTTTGTTTGCAAAGATTAAAATTGGTCGGCCAACATTAGGAAAGGCGAAACTATAGGAAAAAGGGTTCCGATGAGATTATACAAAAAGGCAAAAACTGGCTCCCGACCTTAGGATAAGGCGGGAGGGTATATTTTCATAGTGTTCCCACCCTTTGTTGGTTTAGGGGATTTAAAGGTTTTCTTCAAGGGTTCTTTTAGGCAAAAATGGAGCTCTGGGTTGGGAAATGGGTTGAGATGGAGAGAAAGGTTGAACATGGGTTCTTGACCTTAACCAGGTGTTAATTCAATTCCCAGGGAGTAAAGATTATGGCTATAGTGCCAAAGGGGAATATTTATACAATGTGGGGTTTATACACCATGGTGTTATAATAATAGGGATAATGGAGTATAGGGAGCTAAATAGTAGAGTTAGGTGTTAATATGGAGGGAACATATAGATGAGGGCCAGTACAACCAAGTTTTCTTGAAAATAACTTGGAGTCAAGAGTAGATCAAAATGAAAAGACTTTTGCACAAGAAATGTGGATTTTAAAGGCCATAAGCATCATCATAAAACTTTAAGCTTCTCTTATGTACACAATTTATGAAGGGGTGTTAGTAATGAGTAATATACAAAAGGAAAAGGAAGTTAGTCATGCTCCACTATATTGTTTATTTGTACATTGCTAGTAACTTTGGTCTTGAAAGGAACCTCACTTCTGCAACCCCATCTACCTACCCAACTAGTTCACCTAGCATTTTTTATTCCTTCTTGGAGGGTGCACTTGGACTTGCAAACCCTTTGTATGCCTTTTCTTTTACATTGGCTTTTTTTGCTTTCATTTCCTATCTAATACTACCCTTATTTCTTCCAAGGCCCCAGATTAAGCAGTTGGGAACCTTAGTTTCTCTACCTAGCTACTGATCTGCCAAGATTAAACAGTTTGGACAGATTTCTTTCTCTATTCTACAACATAAATTGAAAACATGGCATGATCCAAATTAGACTGTTGGGTCATCCATAAAACTTTTGTGAATATGCAGGCATATATACACCTTCTCTTTTCTTGTAAATATGGAACCTTTGTGGCATTAAAATGGAGCATATTTGGCACTAGTATTAGCCAATCATGAAATATGAAACCTATTGGTATAGGTATCCAATAGTGGCTCCACATGGGGATGGTTTTTCTCCTTGAAAGACCAAGAACAGTAGGTCAGTATGCCTTGGCCCTTTAGTTACTGCTTTTCAAACCTTGGAGTTCTGTCACCTTAGATTCCTCAAAATGTAGACTGATGTATTGAAAATACATGATGCATTTCAGTCCTTCCTAGTATCTGCAATGTCTCTTGAAATGACCTCATTCTTATGCTTCAGAAATAACAATATATATAGCAAATACAGAATTTATATACAACAAACTATGTACAAGAGCAGGCCTGCTGCATTCATGGGAGGTAGTCAAAATAGTGCTTGAGCATCCTGCCATTGACAGGCCCTTCATCTAAGTTAGTTTTGTCCAGATTTTCAAGGAAGTAGGTATTATTTCCTTGTACTGCTTGTATAAGGAATGGTCCTCTCCAAAGGGAATCAAACTTTCCATGCTTTCCTTTGTTCTCTCTCCTTGAATCCCACTTGAGAACTTTGTCACCTATGTTGAAATCCTCAGCCTTGGTTCTTCTATCAAAAGCCTTTTTTAGCTTTTCTTGTAGAACTTGGACTCTGTTATAAACTTGGTCTCTTGTTTGCTGCAAGCATATAATCTGATTTATTCTTCTTTGCATATCATTGGGCTCAGCTTGGCTCTCTTGGAGTATCTTCATAGTAGGGATCCCTAGTGATGAGGGGAACTTGGCCTCTAATCCATAGACTAACTCATATGGGCTGACCCCAAT
>APFE031394212.1:253967-292480 GCA_000404065.3 Pinus taeda | reverse complement strand
TTTTAACAAGGAGGACAAGAACAGTACAATAGCAGAAAATATAACTAAAAGGAGAACCCTAGGAGGAAGGAAAAGGAAGCTTTATGGAGAAGGAACCTGGGAAAGAGGAAACCCTGACAAGACTAAGAAGAAAAGGCAGGATCCAGCAACTACTGATCTTCTAGCCATCATCCCTATTGAGATTGTTAGGCCTTTTTTCAATTTCAATCGCTTCCCTGAATTTACGGGGATGGAAATGGGCAACCTTGGTAATAACCTCCGCCTCCTTCATAGAAACACGATACTTGGTCTTTTTTACATGCTCTGCTAACGCTAAAGACTTGGTTCTCCCATGTCTTAGGTCAGCTACATGTTCATTTATCCTTTGATGGATGGAGCGCCCAGTCTCCCCGATATAGGGGTCCCACAAGAACAAGGGATCAAGTATGGTTTAGTTTTTATAAAATCAGTGCAATAAAAAAATTGTTTTTTTAATTATTTTATATAGGAGGAAAATTGTTAATAATTATCAGGTTAAAGTATGTTTATCGAAGATGTGGCAAGGGAGATAGGGGAGCTTTATGACTTCGAGGAAGTAAAAGTTGAAGAGTATTTATGGGAAAATAGGTATTTTTTCTCACTATTTTGGGAGACTCTTTCCTTATTCATCATTTGTTGAATGACTCTTCTTCCAAGAACAAAATATTAGAAAGGGAAAAATTAGGAAAGTAGTGGAAGAGTTCTCTTTAATAACATGTTTACATGTTCTCTATGATTTCAATAAAGATGTAAACTTATGTGTTAATGAAGAGAGAATGAGAATCACTCCTATATTCCTTAGAGCTATATAGTATGACGTGTAAATCTTGGTTTTTGGTGGGTCAATTTTGTAAGGTATATATAAAACCTAGTTTTTGTTATCTAGTTTGGATTCTATCTGGAAAATTTTGTAGTTTTATTGGATAAGAGGGCTCATGAATTTTTTTTATAAATATAACTATGTACTATCTGATATATTTGTTGTCAATGAGAAAGACACTTGCATATAAATACAAAAATCTCGTTATGGTTAAAAAATAGTATGTTTTGAGGCCTTCGTTGCTAAGTACCTTGCCTATTGGGAGGTCGTGATGTCAAATCCCCTAGATGCCCTTGAGGTTAAGACCGGATCTCTGGATTATTGTCAATGGACTTAGTGACCACTAACCATGAAAAAAAATAAAAACAACAACAACAACAAAAATGTACAATTCTTAAAAATATTATATTTAATATATATATCATAAAATAATATAAGCATAGTTTAAATTGTGAAGAAATAGTTTTTTTAACTAAAATCTTGAATAGATTTTTTAAAAATTTCAAATTTTAAATTGTTTAATTTATAAAATTTTGAGTGTTCTTAAAGTTTTCACTACTTTAAATTTATTTATACATAAAAATACATTAAAAAAAAAACTTAATTTTACTACATTCCTAAAAAAAAAATCATCTTTATCTTTTTCGCCCCTAAAAAATCATCTTTATCTTTTTCGCCCATAAATAACTCTTGACCAATTTTATCTTTTTCGCCCATTAATTACTCTTGACCAATAAAATATATTAATATCTTTTTAAGTAAAATAATTTTATATTTGAGATCCTGAATTTCTACTAACAACGTGTCTCTCTTGCGGAGGACAGTAGGGTAGTTTTTATTTTTAATTGAATTGTCATATCATAGAAACCCAGAAGAGGGCATTTTATTGTATTAATCAAGTACTTACACCTGTTCATCAATCCTGCAGGCACAAAAACAAGTATGAAATTGACGCTCCCTGTAAAATCTTAGCTGTTTTACATCAAGAAACTCCTGTTCGTAAATCGTAATCATGGCAGAAGAAATTAAAGGCGTCAATGGTGAAAAAAAGGGTGTGAACATTTTATTGTATCAGTGAAGTACTTACACCTGTACAAATACAAGAGGCATGAAATTGAAGCTCTCTGTCAAATTTTAGCTCTTTTACATCAAGAAACCCCTGTTCATAATCACGCCAGAAGAAATAAAAGGCATCAATGGTGAAAAAAGGTTGTGAACATTCTATTGTATTTATCAATTATTTACACCTGTAAATACAAAAGAGGCATGAAATTGAAGCTCTCTGTCAAATCTTCATTTACATCAAGAAACTCCTGTTCGCAATCACAGCAGAAGAAATAAAAGGCATCAATGGTGAGAAAAGGTTGTGAACATTTTATTGTATTCATCAAGTATTTACACCTGTACATCAATCCTGCAAATAGAAAAGAGGCATGAAATTGAAGCTCTCGGTCAAATCTTAGCTCTTTTACATCAAGAAACTCCTGTTCGCAATGACAGCAGAAGAAATAAAAGGCATCAATGGTGAAAAAAGGTTGTGAACATTTTATTGTATTCATCAAGTATTTACACCTGTACATCAATCCTGCAAATAGAAAAGAGGCATGAAATTGAAGCTTTCGGTCAAATCTTAGCTCTTTTACATCAAGAAACTCCTGTTCGCAATGACAGCAGAAGAAATAAAAGGCATCAATGGTGAAAAAAGGTTGTGAACATTTTATTGTATTCATCAAGTATTTACACCTGTACATCAATCCTGCAAATAGAAAAGAGGCATGAAATTGAAGCTCTCGGTCAAATCTTAGCTCTTTTACATCAAGAAACTCCTGTTCGCAATGACAGCAGAAGAAATAAAAGGCATCAATGGTGAAAAAAGGTTGTGAACATTTTATTGTATTCATCAAGTATTTACACCTGTACATCAATCCTGCAAATAGAAAAGAGGCATGAAATTGAAGCTCTCTGTCAAATTAGATCTTTTCCATCAAGAAACTCCTGTTCGTAATCACAGGAGAAGAAATTAAAGACCTCAATGGAAAATGAAGGCCATGAAAGGAGTTAAGAAGGACATTATTGGTAATCACATAACTCCAAAAAAATCTCAAATATTTCCATCCCCGCCAAACATTGTGTCTGTATGTGTTCAATTCTCAGAGAAATACATCTGCTAGGTCGATAAATTAATGGAATTGGGCCAACACAGCATGCCTATCGACGATTCTTGCAAGCTTGGACGATGAACAAAAATTGAAGGGTCAACAAAGGCGGGAACCATTCAGAGCCCCGCATAAAATACGTGCATTTTCCTCGGATTCTCCGTGTCCGTGGATTTTCACTAATCGGACGGCTCCTGTGTTTAAGTGGGGAGAGATATTTTGTTAGATGTGGGAATCTAGAAACTTCTCCAATCAGATCCAACGGTCCAGATTTTTTAGTCCACGAATGGAGTCAACTGGCCAATGATACACAGAAAACAGCTTCGGACCTACTCACAAGAATAACTGTGCCAATATGCATATTATTTATTATTAAATTTATGCGGTGTCACGGTTTTCCATATACGAGGTGTGAAGTTAGGAGATAGAGATACATTGAAATGAAAATGAAAAGGTGTCATTTGGAAATTCAGTTTTTTTAATCGAATTCAATATTCAATGTTTATGGTGGTCGACGATGAGTTAAATATTCAATATTTAATGGAAGGTTAAATTAGATTGATATATTTAATTTAAATTTTTGATATAAAATACTTATTATTAATAGTTATGATGATTAATTTCCCAAGCAAGGTGTTTAGGAGTTTGCGCCCCTTTATTTTGATATGATATCAGTTCACATTAAAGGGGTTGTGATTCCTAATATATTTGGCATATTGCATATCCTCTGTTATGTCATTGATCATGGCTCAAAGTCGGTACAAGGTTAAACATCACTTGAATGTTGCAAGTGGCATAGGGAGGTATAAGAGGTTTTGATTGGCATTTATGGTGGCTCCTTACCACACTAGACCCATAATTGACATGGCAGTGGCTCCTTACCACACTCGACCCATAATTCACATTGCAATGGTGCCAGATTTGTGCTATCATTATGCACACAAGACATTACCATTGGAACTATCACTACATTGTTATATGGTATTCAAGATTTAAACCAAAACCAATCCCTCTGGCATAACGACTCCATTTTTAGTCTTAGTGTCTTTTTACAAATGCAATTACTACTTTTGGCTTGTGAATCCTTAGCATGACAATGCTCAAATCCTTAGCCTTGGCAATACTTCACAATCCAAAGCATGCACTACATCCAAGGTTGATCATGTTGAGAATTGTTGGAATTGGGATTTTATACACCCACTGCTCCTGATTAGTCTCCATGACAGCTTTTAGACTCGGCCTCTCCATGGACATCAAACTGCGTCTAGTAACAACTCTCTCAGTTCAACTCAGTTATTAATTTATCTATTTTCACTCATGCTTTATCCATTATGGGTTTACTGGTTTCTCAACTCGAATTTCCTTCTTGGGCTTCTTGGTGAGGCTCCATCTCTGGCAACCCACCTTCTTCTATTAACCCTTTCCCTTTCCTAGGTCATACTCTCACCTTGTGTCCTATGCTCTTTTCGTAGTTTTATTTGTCTCTCTATAACCACCTCGGATTACCTTTCCATTTTGCTTCTTCTCCCCTTTTTGCTCTGCCATTTCACTCTCATGTTAATTTCTTAGCCTTCTATCTCAGGATGCCCCTATCATTCCTTAGCTTCTCTCCCTCCTGGGCATCCCTCCATGTCAGCTCTGATTCTTGTGCTCCTTTCTACTATCCTCTTGCATTCTTTGTGTCTCTTTGTGCAACTATTCCTTGTGGCAGACCTATCACGAAACATAGAGGTGGTAGATGTGGGTGCTCCTTTTGCCTCATGTTGCCTCTACTTCCTAGCTCTATGCTTAAACCCAAGCTCTTGATTTAATGGTTAGACAAGAAATTGAATGAATGGAAGCTGAAGTGTGTCATGATCGACATTTCATTCTAGACCCCCATGTTGATATCGCTACTCATGACCAAATCCATGATACAAGGACTTCTACTCTGTCACATTTTTCTTAGTACATGCAAGCAATTAATCTCTATTAACACATTAAAATTTTCATGGGGTGATTCTTCATCGACCATGCAGACACTTGGGAGGGGAATTCTATCAGATTTGAAGAATTGGAGGAAAAATTTGACAGGATAAACCACACGTTAACCATTCTAGCCAAGAGACAAGTCAATATCTGCTTCTCTTCGATGAGAATGGTGACTAGCCATTGTAGATAACTAGAGGTTCTTCCCAATAGTTGTTATGACTCACTATCTTTTTGTTTGAAATACTAGTATTTTTTTTGTCTACTCAGGTCGATGTATGTTAAAGTCCGGTGCAACCAACTTATTTATATAAGTTTTTATTTACAAGATGCACTAGTTAAACGAGGTTTTAGCAATATCAAGACTCTGAACTTATGTTATTTGTCTTGTTTCCGTTTGCGCAGACTAGTAGCAGAAAATTTTGGTCTAAGTAACCCTCATTTGACGTAATGCAAAATGCTTAGCTTCAAAAAATAAATATGATGATTTTTTTTTTTAAATAAGGCACTTTGTATTATGATAGCAAAAATTTACATAGTCAGTAATTGTTGGTCTCTGGTCTGCACAATGGGAAACCAGACCAAAGGTTTAGCTTCAAAGTCTTGAGGTTATGGATAGCTCTACTGGCCATAGCATATGCTAAACAAAAATAGTAGCACAATGGCTAACTAAATTGATAGATAGACTGACAAGAACTAAAATCGAAATGATGAGATTGCATAAAATTTATTATCCTGAGTTGTCTTTCTTGGGGGTCTATTGGGGAACAACCTCATTCATAGGAAAGGGGATGTTGTTGCACTTACTGAGGCGAATGTTGATTTTGTGATCCATGTGATCTAGTTTCTCCTCCAAATTTTCCAATTTATAGGCATTTTCCTATTGAGCATGGATGTTATCAGTTAGGATGCGTCCCAGAAGAAATTGTGTGTACCAATAAATGTTAACTGCCTTCATGGAGCCTGAATATCTTGAGCGAGTAGTAGTGCCTAAATTAGGAACCCATTCCATGGTCTCAACTTGGACATGGTGGTTAGGAGTGCAATGATTTTCCTCATGCACAAATGCTTCAATTATTTTAATTTCTTGACGAACGAGCTCAGGGATGCAGTGCTCATAATGAGCCATGAATTCCTTGCCTTGCACTTGGGCTCACAATTGAGTGGTTGAAGCCATATGGTTGTGTAATGTTCTAACTAGAGAAATACAGTGCAATATCAAAACATGAACTAGCTATAGCAAACAAATAAACATGCAATTTGTTGAACTCCACAAGAACAACAAGTTAAGAACACTGTTGAGCAGAAATAATAAGGCTGAGCCATTTTATTATATATCCAATGAGAAGTCGAGTACAAAATATAGTGGAATGTGTGCACTTGGGCTTTCTTAAGAAAATATGTAAAACCCAGGTGAGAATGCAAAAAACTCCACGCTAAAATGATTCACTGGTTGCACGCTCTATCTAAAATTTTATTGTTGTTGCTGCTGGAGGTAAACTAATATTTGAAGCCTCAAATATGTTCCAAAAAATCTAAAAAAATTAGAACAATGATCTCCAACCTGGGACCAGCAAAACCCAGAAATATTTTGGGCTAATTCCAACCTCATAGAATTACCTAGAAATCGAGTGAAATCACCCATTGCCTAGCTCTGCTTCCCACCAGAAAATCCATAGCTATTGTAGAGATGAAATAGCTCACAAAATGTAGGAAAATAGATATCCAATCAGCTCCAAAATTTCTCTCTTAGAATGACACTCTAAGTTCACGAAAAGAGAGTTGGGATTCTCCGCTTGAAAATCCCTATGCTAAACAACAGTGGTTAACTTAGCTCAACAGCTTAAGCAAACCTCCAATTTAGAAATGAAATTATGAAACCAAAATAATCAAAATGAGGCCTCAACCTTCCTTTTATTTTTTCTTTCACTTCCTCATACCATGGTTCAATTTTTCCCATACCATGGTTTGATCCTTCCCATGGTTCGGTTTCCATGCTTGGTAACTTCACAACTTAACTTTAATTTTTCTTCTTTTCCTAAGTCTCAACCATTACATTTTCTCCAAAAATTATTTATATCTCCACAACTTATTTTCATATATATTATATATATATATATATATTTATTATATATATATATATATATATATCGCCAATATTACAAAATTGGTAATTTCCATGTCAAAATTTTAATTGGGGATATGATAGTCCTCCTCTCCCAAAAGTTGCTTGTCCTCAAGTAACTACAGGGATGAATGCTACAAAATATGTTCTCCTTCCCAAGTGGCATCTTCTTCAAGAAAATCCTTCCACTTGACAAGGAATTCTCTAATGGTCCAACTCTTGAACTTCCTTTCCCTCTCTTGTAATATGTCCTCTGGTGTCAAAATCAAATGCCCCTCATCGTCTAATGGTGGTAACTCAGTGGTAATCATCACTCATTGTCCCAAGGCATTTTTAAGGCAAGATACACGGAATACATTATGCACCCTACTTCCTGGTGGAAGCTCCAATTCATAAGTTACCTCTTCGACTCGTCAGATCACCCTATATGGCCCATAAAAACGAGGGGTTGAAGCTTTTCATCTCCCTTCTAATTCTATGTGGATTGCTTCTATGGTCGCAATCTCAGGAAAACCAAATCTACCACCTCAAAATGTTGCTCTACTCTGCCTCTATCTGCATATAACTTATGTTGGTTATGTGCCATCTACAAGTTATCCTTGAGTGCTATAAGGATATCTTGGCTCTCATGTATCCAATATTTGTCCCTTAGAGCTATGTTATCTGCAAAAACCATATCAACAAAAGTCAATGCATCATAACCATATAAAGCATGAAAGGGTGTCATACCTATGAACATATGATATGTGGTGTTGTATCAATACTCCCCAAGGTGCAACCACTTCACCCATGCTCTCTGTTGTCCAGTCACATAGTTGCGCAAATACCCCTCCAACCACTTATTTACTATCTTCGTCTATCCATTTGTCTGAGGGTGGTATCTAGTGTTGGGAGTCAGCTTCGTGCCAACAAGGCAAAATAACTCCTACCAAAATACTCCCATAAATCTAGCATCTCTATCAAAGGCAATCGTCTTAGGCAACCCATGCAGCCTAAACACCTCCCGGAAAAACAACTCGACCACCTGTGATGTTGAATATCTAGTTGGCATGGCGAAAAAGTGTGCAAACTTTGTCAACCTGTCAACAACCACACAGATGCAATCTCTCCCCTATACTATAAGCAATATTGCAATAAAGTCCATCGAAATACTCTCCCACTTCCTCTCAAGAATAGGAAGAGGTTGTAGTAACCCATCGGGATGTGTGTGCTCTCCCTTGTTCCTTTGGTATGCATCACACCCCTTGACATGCCTCAAAACATCCTTCTTAAGACCTCTCCAAGTGAAACGATCCCTAATGTCCTTCTAAGTCTTGTAGAATCCATGATGCCCTACCAAACGTGATTCATGAGTTGCGTGTAGGATCTTCTCCCTCAACTATGATCTTGGCACCAAATAAATTCTATATTTGTAATAGATAACATCATCCACCACTCGATACCTGACATCCCCATGAGTACCATCCAAGATCTCACATGCTTGTTGATCCTTGGAGTACTCCACCAAAAGTTGTGCCTTCCAATCCAATGTGATATCCATCAAAGAGAGTGTCATGGGCCTCCATGATAATGCATCAACTACTATGTTATGGTTTCCCTTGACATACTCAATCTCAAAATCATATGCTTGGATCTTACTAACCCATTTATGTTGTCTCTCCTATAGGTTTTGTTGCTTCAAGAAAAATTGAAGACTATTGTGATCAATCTAAACCTAGAACTTGTTCCCCACTAAGTATTATTGAAACTTATCTAACGCATGCATGATTACTAGCATCTCTTTATCATATATGGAATACAATCTCTCGTGTGGCTGAAGTTTTCGACTCTCAAATTCTATGGGGTGACCTCCCTTTGACAAAACTACTTCAATGCCCTACCCTAATGCATCGCACTCCAAGAGAAATGGGTGTGAAAATATGGAAGGGGAAAAACAAGACAACTACTCATCACTCCCTTTAGGTGCTCAAAATCCTCTTGTGCCACATCAATCCACTCAAAAGCCCCTTTCTTTGTCAAATTTGTAAGTGGTGCTGCTAAATGGGAAAACCCTTTCACAAATCTCCTGTAATATGTACAGATACCCAGGAATCCCCTCAACTCTGTCACTTTCCTGGGCATATGCCACTCCAGGATGGCCCTAATCTTCTCCTAATGCACCCATACTCTATCCTCCCTAAACACATGACCAAGATATAACATCTTCGTCAATCTGAACTAACACTTGGATATTTTCGCATACAACTGTTTCTCCTCTAGTATGCACAAGACCTCCTCCAAGTGTTGTAGGTTCTCCTCCCAAGTCCTACTATATATCAATATATCATCAAAGAATACCAAGACACGTCATCACAATTTCTTGTGGAACACATGGTTCATGCAAGACTGAAACGTGGTTGGTGCATTGGTTAGCCCAAAGGGCATCACAAAGAACTCAAAATGTACATAATGGCAACAAAAAGCAGTCTTGGGGATGTCCTGTTTCCTCACTCGGACCTGGTGGTACCCTGAGCATAAGTCTATCTTAGGGAAGTACTTAGGTCCTCTAAACTCGTCCATCAACTCATTAATGTGTGGAATGGGATACCTATTCTTCAAGGTCCTCTTGTTGAGGGCCTTGTATTCTATGCACATGTCAAGGGTCCCATACTTCTTCTTAACCAACACTACAGAAGAAGTGAAAGGACTCAAGCTAGGCCTGATATGCCCCAGCCTCAACAATTCATGTACATCCCTCTCAATCTCATCTCGATATTCCTTGGGATGTCTGTAGGGAGTGTGATGAATGCATATCCCTCAACACTACTAGCTTTCCATCTGAACCTATGAACTATGTTACATGGGATTTACGATTGTGGATAAAAGTATCTCCCCTAGGTTTGGTGGCTAACCTAGAACAACATAAAGACAAGGAACCCAATTCTTTCCTTAAAATAAATAGATGATGAAATGAACCCTACCTGGAATTTGTCACGGGCTTTGCTCCTTCTTTAGATTGAATTCTCCAATTCTAGCTTTGATTGCCAAAATTAGAACCTGCATAGTTAGATAACAAAAGCCAAGAAACTACGAGATCTATGCAGTATCATCTAAATACTTTATTCAATAGATAAACATGGTATATAAATATATGAAATAACAACATCACATCTGGGAAACCAAATAATTCTTTGCATTAATATAAATGGAAGGATTTTACAACGATAAATGGGTGTTGATCCTCTAGAAGAGCTCCTCTAGGCTTACTTGTCCTTTCTTTGTCACAATGTGCACCTCCAATCACCCTAAATGCATGAAATGAAACCTCTCACAACAACAACATAAGGGTAGAATCATTCTCCAAAAGCCAACCTCTTGCATATGGATGGTTGTGAATATATAGAGGAGTGGGGTAAGTTGGGAGTTCTTATCCATTTACCAATCTAAGGTTTTAGATCCACCTTTAATGGGAGGATGGAATCAAAGGATAAGGGACGGAAACTCGAAACGAGGATAGGATAGGATCTGGATGTTTTATCTGAGGTAAATGGTTGTAACAAATTCTAGAAGCTTTTGGAAAAGGAGACTTGTTAGTGCCTAAATCTACCTCAGGCTGAAGAAAGGCAGGTCTAGGGTAACATCAAACCATGCTTAACCTGGTAGCTAGCCCTACCAAGTCGGGAGAGGGCTCTCTCCTTATCAATCTCAAAAAAAATATGGCAACTAAGGCTTGAGATGACTGAGATGAATACTAAATTTAGGCTAGGTATGTTTGCTCAGAGGATTTGATTAATTTTAATGATTGGTTGCTGGATCAGATGAGGAAGGTAGCTTTAGGTCTGAGAAATCAACTCATATTTGCAAAGGTTTCTGTGGGGAGAGGTAGGCAAGTGTTTTAGCACTTTGAAATGAATGTGATGGTGAGTCTAAAGACTGGTGAGGAGTTGGAGAGGGCATGCAAGTTTCATGAGTCCTCTTCAAACAACAGAAAACATTTAAAACTAAATGAAACCTCAAGGCAGAGCACTGAATATCAATGGATTTCACCTATTAATCTTGATTCATTTCGTTATGCAGAAAAGATAGATGATATGGTGGAAATGATAATGGGTGAGGACAAGGAAGATGAGTATGAAGAGATTTTACAATGTAGAATGGAGTTGGGGAAGGAAGGGAGAGGTTTTGGGAAATTAGGGTTTGAGAGTGACTTAGGGTTTGATGAAGGGAATGAATTTTCTTAGGGGAGTGGGATATGGAAAATGGTATAAATGGATTGATTTAGGGCAATGAAGTATAGAAAAGGGGAAAAGGATGTTGGATTTGGTTATGGAGTGAAAGTTTTACAATGAAATGGAAATTTATGAAGACAAGCTAGGGTTTGGTTTTCAAGATGCAAAACTTATGAAGAAAACATGTAGAAGACCAAATTCAGCTCAAGACCAATGAGAACTTACTTGTAGGAGAGAAATGCAGCATTTTAGAGAGTTTTGGGCGATTTGGAATGGTTTTGGAACTTTCTTGACTGATGTGTAGCGCACTGGGCCCAATGTGTTGCGCCCTCCTGATGAGCAACACCCTTGTAATTTTACACTGACTGAAACCCGCTAATGCACAACCCCAAGCAGATTTGCTAGAAAAACAAGGCTTTCACCTTCTTTCACTCAATTTTCCTCCAAATCATGATTTTAGATCTTCGAGGGTGTTTTGCACAATGAAATAGATGACTAGCATAATTTCACTTTATATATGGACGCCTTTTAATTTTTCCTTATTTCAAACCCACTTTTATAATGTCATAGTCACTTTTTTTCAAGCACTCTGTTTTTCATTTGAAGTATGACTTTTCTTGATCAATTAATGAACTGATGCATTCATGCTTTTGTTTTTTGTAGTGGCTGGAGTTGGCAAGGTGACCAAGGGCAGCAGCTGGAACTTATTACTATAGAGAACACTTTAAATTACATAAAATTTGTACATAAAAATAAAATACTTTGTTTTCACCTCAAAACAGAGTTTTGAGGTAAAAACCATTTATTGAGCATATCATTAGTGAATTTATGATTCTATGAACTTATAAAACCTCCTCATGTGCCTGTTGACCTTTTATTGAGCTTTGGATGACCATGGTGGCAAACCTTAGACCTAGTGGGACTAAAACCCTAAAACTAACTTTTGTAAATGAAATGAAACAAAATGACAGTAAATGACCTAAAACATGTGAAAACATGCCAATAAGTGAATGCCGTGAGGGAAATTGACAATGAACCACTACCATCAGTTGATCCATGACCTAATGGAATGCAGCTAATCAGATGGGACACCTAATATGCATGCAAAAGGAAAAATTTGCTCACTGATGGAGGGATGAAGATACCGACACTAACATTGGCTCCAATGGGGATGGTAGCTCCTGGGAGGTGCCAAGAACCATAGATCTCTAGAAAATCAGATAAGTTCCTTCATCCATTGGGCAATATGGAGTCAATAACTTCAAAAGACTAAAACAGATATCTTGACTCAAAACTAACTCAATTATGACTCAAACAACTGACATTAAGCCAGACATTTAGCTTTATAGCCTTCACTTCAAGCCCCAAAATGAATGAATGTTGATAGTAGAAACTTTTCAATGAAAGAAATAAAATGTTCTGTACAATGACAAAATGTGACAGCAGAAAACTCCTCAAAGATAATACTGTTTCAGAAGCCGAACATTGACCGACCCTCCTGGACAATCTTCCCCACTCATTTCTTTGAGTAGAAAAGCATCCCATTTTATCACTTCCCTATATGGTTTGTTGGAGAGGTAAATCCCCTCTACGGATAGAGGCGATCCCTACTAGCCCAGAACGGGTCTAGCAACAATCAATCAATGCTACTCTGCAAGTTCCTAGTTGCAATTAAAAAGTGGGTAATGAACACCTACTTGGATTTCAGCGCTATTTGTTTGATGAAGAGATGCCGCTCTCACTCCTTTTCTCTGGTCGGTCACGATCCTCCACTATCCTTATGGATGGACACCTGCACATGCAAAGAGGAGACAAACACAAGCGTGAAATCTAGTAAAAGCAACTATACATCAGTCAGAAAGGATGTAATTCACATTAACCATTATAAGACAAATGAGAATGGAACCATAACAGTAGTCATCTATCTTTTATTAATCAAAAACAGAGAAAGATACAACCAATGTTCTGATGCTGAGTCCTTCTCAAGAGGGTCCAGCCAGCAAGTCTCATAAGCATTCACCCTTGGAGGTAGATCTCCCAAGACAAACAACTCTCTCTCTCACACAAGGCAACAAGACTTCACAACCTTCCTTAAGCTCTCTAGAAATCCACACTTAACACACCAACTGCCTATCAAGAGCAGCACTAAAGCACTATGAATTCCTCTATGTCCAAGTTATATGTCAAAAACTAGCTGCTGATGGCAATGGTGGAGGCTTATATAGGAGAAGGAGTCTCCATGGATGGTGGAAGGATAAGCTTATCTCCAAGAAAAGTGGCTCATATGATGAACAGACATGCCATAGAAGGGAGGGCGACATTCACAAGGCCAACAACCAGGTTTGGAGTCATCTGGAAGGTTGGTTGTTAGAAAAAACTCGCCCAAACAGGATCAGCGCAGGTGTATAACTGGACTGGCGCACTGACATCGCATCTCAATAATGGAGGAAGTCTGGTTAGCGTGACTTAATGCAAACAGAGGATATGTTGGCTATGAAATTCGATCAGCACAAGAAACCCGTGTGCTTCCGCGCTGGCAGTGCACCAATTGCACTATCATCTGCCAGTCAGCGCGGTTATTTCAATAACAGTTGCGATGATCCAATAAACTTAGGCAAAGAGGGTTTTTGGCCATTTCAGAGAGCATGAGCATGATGTATTTGATTTCATAACACAGTAGGGAGACTGACAAGGAGACAGTGACAAATTACTGTGTAACACTCTCCATCAAATGTAGGAGGCTTTTCCTTCTTAAATTCTTCTAGCATGAAGTCCTTTCATTTCCTTCTCTCCTAGTAATATATCTTAGTTGTAGCACTAGAGAGTTGATCATGACTACCTCACCTTCTTTATGAAGTACTTATTGGAGTTCCACCTTTCACTGTGTCCTTTATTTCGTTCCTATTTATTTTCTTGGATATGTTTCCTTTTGCGCCATTAATCTCTAATTCATGCTTTCCAAGTCTAGACGGATTTTTCTTTCTTTTATCCCTTCCTAAGTGGCTGACACCTAGAACATGTTGCCTCTTTCTTTGTAAATATGAAATTCTCTACAATATAATTTTGTTTACTAACTCATATTGTTTCTAAGACATGAAAATCCTTTCATTGTCAACATTATAACTTCTCAACTCAACTCTTGTACTTCTAATAGTGTTTATCTAGTCATGGGAGTCTTCCTATATCCTATTTTTGACTAACTCTTCTTCCTGACATTAGTGAAATTTATCAGGGTTGTGTTGCACAATTGTTTTGTTAATTCCTAGTGTCTTCTTATGTGTTTTCATACGCAGTTAATTCTTAGTCAATCCGCAATAAAATAAAACACACTCATTATCACCTTGTAAAATCTGCCATAAGCATATGGCTATGAGGATATTATGTAACACCAATAATCAAGTTAGTATGAAATTAATAATCAAATGATATAAGAAACACACATTATGCACAACAAACAATCACTAGGAATTACTACACTCTATAACTGATCTCTATATTTTATCCTCCTAGGCCCATCTAGTCCAAGTGTTGAACCTAGGCACTTTGACACCACCCTCTAAGGCTCCCCTCCAACCCCCTAGATTAATCCCAACTGAATGGGAGGTATTACCATTAAATAACCTAACCTCCATCATCTCATCATGTAGATGTGGTTACAAAATTTCTCCTTTCCCCAAAGTTAGCAGAAATAACTTTGGGATATGTCATTATGTTCATATCTTCGAGAGATTTTTTGCGATATAATTTTATTCTCGAGATTTTGAGGCCTGGATCAAAAGTTAATCTCACTTAAATTTTTGTCCCCTCAACCTCGTGACATCAGCAAGGTTTTCCCATGAGGAACTCACATGGCGCTACCACCTTACACAAGGTATATATGGAGCATATTATTACTATGAGAACAAGTTCTCCGATATATAAAATTAAAATAGATATTTTTAACAAATATTTAAGGCTATATCTAGATCCCATGCTCTATTTTGATTGAACATACTCTTTCTATGTATATACATGTGTTTTGCTTGAATCATAACAGCCTCTCAATGCTAGTGTTTCCAACGAAAGGGATAGCATGGATTATTTGGATTGATATGTAGATTAAAGATTGTAGGAGAAATATTATGTTTGTTTTCAATTTGTTTTTAGGATAATTCAATCATATTTCAAGAAAAATAATCCATGAAAAATTAGTTTTCGACCTATAATGGAAGAGATTTGATATATTGTTTGTTTCCATAGCTCTGTGGATAGTTTAGAAGCTCCAATCAATCTAGTGAAGTTCAAATTTATGTTATTACAACCCCAATACTCTAGGGTTATTTTTACAGAAGTTACAATGAGACTCTATGTAAAGTGTTAATCTATATCAATGATTAATGTGCATATATACATATAAAATGAATTGCATAGCTAAGGCTAATAGCTCTTGATTTTAAACATTGGTTATGATAATCGTTGTAGCACTCGAGTTAATCCTTATAAATTTTGTTTGGAATAAAACTTAAAATATTGTTAGAATTAGTGAAAGGGGCATTGCTTATCCTTGAAGAATAAATTCTAGTTCACATGGTTACTCATGATAGTCCATCGGAGGATTGTGATGTAATGTTGTTGTTGACACCATTTTTATTTAAGATTAAACATTGTTGAAAGCACCAGTGATACAACTAAAAAAAAAATTCATATTTTGAGTCTTTTGTTTAGTGGGACCTTTGCCTCTCTATTATATTGATGGCTGGTAAGGCGGGACCATACAGTACATCCTTGGGCCATCCTATTGTCAGTGATAATAGTATCTCTACATTGGTTCTCCCAACATGCCCAAAATTGTATAGGTCCTCCTCTAAACCTCTCGACTTCAACTCTAGCGGTATTAGTGAATCAACCCTTATCAGCAATAGTGTTTTTTTGTTGATACCCATGCTTGGCAGAAGTAGAAAAATTCACATTTCCTCTCACAAAATTTGATCCACTCTCTATAAAACTATGTTTTCCCTTCATTTTCCATGCCATGAACTCAAGCTTATGGTTAGATTTATCATAGAAATACTTCATTTTCCTGATGCCATCCTATGATGTTTTAGGCTCATTAAATTATTTTATGTCCCTAAATTCCTGAGGCAGGCCACTGATATATCTCTTAAACTTTGTTTTCTCATTCTTAATGTAAATTACATATCTCAGCACCTCTAAAAATATAGTTTTATATTCATCAGTTGACAATTTCCCAAGTTTGTGCTCATAGAATTTATTTGATCATTTTTCATAGTATCCTTCAAATAGATACTTTCCCTAAAATACCTTTAAAAACTCCTCCAAAATAGATCTTTCTCTATGATATGTTTTACATTCCTCAAATCTTCCTCAAGTACATTCACGCTGCTATGACATCATATTATATGAGTTCCCAAGTTATCTTAAGTGCTTTATTTATCTTACTAAACAATCATAGTTAGCACTACATAAATAGATATTCTTATGTGCGTTCGCTTAATTAAGATAGTCACATACATCCGTGCATCACATGAACATTTGTATATTAAACCCAAAATGCAATATAACCAGATGCATTGACAGGAGACAAAGACACATAATTTGTAGAATACTTCTCTTTATTGATATCTTCAAACTATTACAGACTTTATCTACCTTGTGCACACAGCTGCAGGGGTTCGCGCACTTAGCTGCGCACTTCCACCCTAGGCCTCTGCGCACTCAGCTGCAGAGCCTCTACCTATGCTATGACCCAAAACTTAGACTTATCTAAAGACTTCCTCCTTATCGCTTAATACTTCAAACTTATTACATCCTAGATCTTACTTACTTAGATCTTTTTATACAATCCCATGGTCTGCGAACCATGGGTGGATCTTTACATCTGACTTTACACTTTACAAAATAAGGGTGGACAAAAATTTATGATTCATGACACCTTCACGCTCCGCGACCACAAAATTTGCAGACTTTACAACTTTATTACAAAACTTGACCCAAAGCATGGGCTTTTAGCCCCAAAACTGTCCTTGGGGGATCCCATTCCCAACAGGCCCCAACACAAACATCATGACTCACCTTGAAGTCACTCTGTGGGTGCAGAGATCTTAGCGCAAAGACATCCCAGCTCGACCTATATGACCACAACCTCAGCAGTGCACTGTGCGGCTTCTTGCTTCATGTCTTCAACCATCTGCTCGATCACGACTCCTGAATTGTCAGCCTCAATATTTTGTTGAGTTGCTTGCAGATTCGCAAGCTTTCCTTCAATAGAGCTTGTGACCTTATAAGCCTCATCTAGCTAGGGCTTCAATAACACCTTTAGCACTGCCTCCTTGTGTTGCACTGCATCTACCTACTCTTTCAGCTGCTTGGCCTCCTACAACTTTTCTAGTATCTACGTGAGCACGCCAGTTTGTGCTATGCCTTTAACCTCATCATAGCACTGTTTTAGCTCGCACGCTTCTATCTCTAGTTGTTGTACATTAGGGTCCTCCTACAAGCTCGTCACGACCTCGAACGACTACTCAAAGAGCTGTGTGTAGTCTGCTACTGCACTATCAACCACCACTATTACCTCTATGAAAATAGTTGCATGCTACCCCTTTGCTTCTGGATGAGTTGAAGGCACCCATAGCAAGTTGAGAAGACCTACCTTGTCTACTCCTCTGAGCCACCTCTGTGGCTCCAATGCGGTCATCTCGGTGGTTGTGTCGATAACATGGTGCATTAGTTTCTCGGTCGCCAAGTGCGGGAACTTCTCATGGTCAACCAAGTCCTAGTCTTCAAGTTTTAATAGAGGAACCCACCTAAGCGTGGTCATTCGAAGACAATATCATCCCGTAGCAGAGAGGTTGTAAGGGGACCTTGCTCTTGTTGATATCTTTTGGCACCTTGGTCTTGCCCTTATGCGGAGGGACATGCTTAGGCAACTGAGTGATAGGGTCAGCACCCTAGACTTCAACTTCCTCCATGTTTATCCCCACTTCCTCATCATCCAGTGGGATGTCTTTAATTTCTTCTTCCTCCGGCTCCAAATTGATGGCTTTTCCCTTTTCCTATGTCGTGGGCTTGTCCTTTGGTGGGTTTCTTCTCAGCAATGTGCGCACTAGTATTGTAGGCTGATTTCCCTTCTTATCCTTTGCACTCTCCTTTCTGGGGTGGGCTTTGGTCTCAGGGTCCTTGGTGATTTGGGGACTTCTACTAATACTTCAGCAACCTTTGGAGTAGCTTCTTCTGACACTTCCTTGCTTTCCACAACACTCCAATTGCACAGCTCCCCAACCTAGGTAGTGTAGTTTTTAGTCCCAAGCATCCTTTCAATGGCTTGGAGAGCTAAGGCTGTGATGCCTTCATATAGTCACATGGCTAGACCATCGGTGTATGAATTCAATCAACTGTCATTCACCTTTCTTGGGAAGGGATCTCCATTCAATTTGACCAATTGAACCACTCCTCCATCGGTAATCTCCTTAATGAATAGGGCCCTAACTAGTGCATTCTAAATTTCCCTAGAAATTTATCAAACTTGCTATCGTATAACAAAACTAGGTCATTTACCTTAAAGGTGCACAGCTTAACGTGCCGAACATGCCATGCTTTTTCACGCTGCTTTTGGACTTGTTAGTGAAATCCAGCTAAAAATATTTCTTCCTCAAACTCAGCTTACTACGCGAGCCTCTCTTCCAGGGCTTCGTGATCTTTCATACCCATGAATGCTGCTATGCGTAGACTAGGCACAATGTATTCCATGGGCATCACTGCTTCAACATCATATACAAGCCTAAAGGGTGTTTGTCCCATCAACTTCTTGCATGTCATCCGATAGGCCCATAGTATTGCGGGTATGGATAGGTCCCAATCACTTCGCTGAGCATTTCAAACCTTGGACAATGCATTTTCCATCACCTTATTGAATGCTTCCACTGTCCCATTAGCCTATGGGTGATAAAGCATGCTTTTCTAGTGATATACCTGAAATTCATCTATCAGCGCATTGATCGTCTCATTCAGAAAGTGTGTACCGCGATCACTCATCAAAATCTTTGGGCACCTGAATTACATCAATACATAATCAAAGAGTAACTTTGCAGTAGTCACACCTGTACAATCATTTATAGGTTGTGCCTTCGCCCATCGAGTCAAATACTCAATCGTGGTGATAATGTACTACGCTCCCATCTTCTTCCCTTGGGGCTGAATGGGTCCACAAAATCTATCACCCATTTTTCAAAGGGTTGTAATGTCATCTATGGATTCAGAGGTAGCTCATCCCTCCACGACTCCCTACCAATCCTTTGACACACATCGCACATCTCAGTAAGTTTTTGAGTCCTAATGGAGCATTGGCCACCATAACCCTACGCATACAATCTTCTGTGCGATCACTCTTCCTGCATAATTTCCTCCCGTGGTGCCCCCATGAGCATCTATGAGGATACTTCTCCTTTCAAAATCTGGTACATATCGTCGCAATATTTCATCAGACCCCATTTTATATAGATGCCTAGCAATGACAGAAAAATTGGCCCCGCACACCACTAACTCCTTCTTTTGTTGGACAGTGTATCCTTCCAGGGCAATTCCTATCACTAGGAAGTGTATGATATCTTCAAAATGACCATCTACGATGTGCATTGCAAATAGTTGTGTGTTAGGAAATCCTTCCTCCAAATTAGTGGGTTCTTTCCTTGTTTCATTGCGTGACAGATGGTCTTGTCCCATGTTTAGTCATCCAAGCATCACAATAACTTCAAAATCATACTCTTGGAACAATAACAACCACTTGCAGATTCTCCCCCCAACACAGGCTTATTAACTAGGTATTTCTATGTGGAATGATCGATATACATCTTAAAATGGCCACCTAGCAAATAGTGTCTAAACTTTTGGAGCACATATACCATGGCTAATACTTCACGCTCGGTGGTGGAATATTTCTTCTCCTCTTTGGATAACCTTCTGCTTGTGAATGCTATAGGATGGTCCAATTCTCCTCTGCCAGCCTATGTCAGTATTTCTCTCAGTGCCATACATGATGCGTCGAAATGTTCATGAAACTCCTTCTTCTAATCCATGCATACTAAAATCGGCATGGTGACCATCTTTTCTTTCAATACATCCAAGCTTTTCTTACAGTCCTTGTTCCAACAAAATGTGATGTCATTTTTCAACAACTTTTCCATAGGTGTGGAGACCTAGGCACAGCCCTTGATAAACTTCCTAAAATACCCATTATGTCCTAAGGTTGCACGTAGCTATTTCACACTCCTCGGCACTTCCAAGTTAAGTATCACTGCAATCTTCGCAGGATCTACCATCCATCCCAGTCTGCAAACCACATGACCTAATAGAGTCCCAAAAGGAACACAAAACAGGCATTTCTTTAGATTGAACACAATTTGGTATCTTCAACAGGTATCTAGCATTAGGCGCAAACATTCCACATGGAATTTCACCAACCCAAACACAGTCTAGTCATCAAAGTACACTTCTAGGAACTTATGAATAAATTCCTTGAATAGAGCAATGACTATGCACGAAAAAAATCACAGGCGCATTCTTCAATTTGAACGATGTGTACTGAAAACACCCCCACTTAGTCACAAAGGTTGTATTACTTCTATCCTTTGGTGCAATTTTGATTTGATAGTACCCACAGAACTCATCAGTGAAGGAATACACTTCATGACCACCTACATTGTCCAACACTTCTGTTATCACTGTAAAAGTTTCTTAAAAAAATTTGGGCAACCTACATGGTTCCTAAGTTTTTGTGTTAGTCATGGTCAAGTAATTTTTATGTTTTAGAGTCTAATTCATAGGGTTAGAGTCTCATTTCCATCATCAAATAAAGTCCATCAGCATTTTCTGACCCCTTATGGATCCCATATCATGTTTAAAGTTTCATGTGTCTAGTCCTTTCAAACTTTTGAACGTGCTACGAAACTGTCTAGGCGTTTTCGTAGCGCAAAGTCCTGAAATTACACTACCTACGCTATGAAATTAGGGATTCATGAAAAATCATGTCTAGATGTAAAATCCACTAGAATCCGTTAAAATTTCATCATCAGGTGTGAGTCCATGAACCTTACCTCTCACATGCAAACATTCATATCCATCATTAGATTCGTTAGGGGTCATTTGCTTGTAGTCATTTCAAATTTCAGAAAAAGGAAAGGGTTAGTTGATCCTGGCCATATTCGTGTTTTCTTGGTCATATTCATGCAAGAAACACTTGATTTTGTTCTTAAATTTGAGTAAAAGAAGCCCGGGGTGATTTGAGACCAGAATTCTTCAAGCGAGGAAGCTCTTCATCAAATTCAAGCAAGGCAGCTCTTCATCAAATTCAAGCGAGGTAGTTTCCTCCAAGATCTTCTATCTACAGGGTTTTCAAAGGAAACAATGTCAGAAGAAAGAAGAAAACATAGGTCAAGTCAATGTTTGAGAACTGGACCCGAAGGCTTAGATGCTCTTACGAAGGATAAAACAGTTGAAGAAGCCTTCAAAAAAGTAGGTTGCTGGAGGTTTTGTGAGAATCTACAAGGAGGACATAACCAAGTGACCAAGGAATTTTCTCTAAATTTCACAGTTTTACATACAAATATTGGAGTTTTAGAATTGCCAATTTCTCCTGAAGTTATATCTTTAGTCACAGAAATTCCAAGAGGTCAGGAAAATTGGTTTAAGAATTTCAATTTTGAAATGGCACCTTGCAAGATATTCTTGAAGCCAGAGTTTGTAGACACAGATTTAACTAAAGCAGTGCCAAGGGGTTATGTCAAATATTCATATGCAAACCTACTCTCATGCATACAAAGGTACCTCACCTATGAAGGAAGATACCACAAGGTGTATTCTTATCATTTCAAACTCCTATTGCATTTCACTGGGATAATATCTCTAGATCTACCTTTCTTTCTGTTTCGGAGTTTAGGCAAGATGTCTGATAAAATACAGTTGAAGAAAGAGGCATGTGAAACATCATTGTTCCATCATGGCTTATTTAAATTAATTGTCTTGCATGAAATTCAGAAGGTAGATAGAGAGTGGTCTTCGTTTCTCTTTATGTCTGGTTTTAGAGCTGAAATAGGAATTAGCCCTAGGGCTAAGGAAATATCATTGCCAATGATTAGTCACCATGCAGAAGAAATGTCAAGCAGGTTTGTTAAACTGAAGACCAAAAAGCAAGTTAAAGAGCCAGTGACTAGAACACCATTTGTTGTTCAGGATACTCCTCAGCATTCATAGAAGAAGAAAGTTCAAATTAAGGAAGCATCACAAAAGTAGTCCATTGGTGAAACAGTCCAAAGAAGGGTAACTAGAAGTCAAATAGCCAAAGAAAAGGGTATAACAGTGGTCACTAATGAAAGCCCAGTCTCCAAGGACAATTTGAATGGTCTTCTTCATGCTATTGACATTGAAGAGTCCCCTCTGGTCCAAGCAGACTTCATTGAATTAGGTGAGGGAAAGTCAAAAAAGATGAAATCCTATAAAAAGCTACAATTTGATGATCAGGTTTCAAAATTTGTTTTTAAGCCTAGAAGGCCTGTGACTAGGTAGTCCAAAAGGTTACAGGAGGTAGAGTTGGAGGTAAGTGAGATAGGGGAGATATTAGGATTCTGTGAAGAGCTCGTAGTTCTAGTAATGAAACCATCACTCATGCACGAAGATGACAGAAATAGAGCAGTCAATACTCAAGAAGAAGAAAATGATTATGAAGAAGTCAAGAAGAAATTGAAACTTTCCGATATTGAGATTGCCAAACTTAAGAAAAGGGCAAGGAAACATGCATTTGAGAAAGCCAATTTCAAAAGAATAAAGGCCCTGTGGGAAGATGGAAAAGTTACAAAACCTAAAGTAGCTAGCAGAGATGCTCAATACTTCACCTTGATTGTCCCTACAATCAAGGAAGCAAGGTATATCAGATGGATCAACGACAGACTAAGAACTAGTATCAGGGTGATGAAAAGACAAATTGAAGACCTTGAAATTTAGTTGAGCAAGTCTAGAGGTCAGCCTCAACACAAATGAACAAGAAAGTAAGTGATGAAATCCTAACAACAATTTTGGTTGAAACAAAGACATTACTTTTTGAAGATTTTTCAAGGATGGGTGATGTTAGGTATATGTGGCATATGTACGTAATGAAACAACTGTGAAGAATTCTTAGAAGGAAATTTTTTCGAAAAAATTGTGTAAATTGATTCACACAACAGTTTCATAGCACTCTACAAAACTACTGTAGGTGACATGCATAGCAGTTTCGTAGCGTGCTACGAAACTGTTGTAGGTGTAGTTTGGTTTTTTTTTATCAACATTCAAAGGAAAGAAGGGGTTATTTTTGAAGAAGGATGTTGTTGGAGAAATGTGAGGAGATCATTTGAGAAGGTTTGAAGCCCAAGTAAAGGAAGAACTCAAGGAATGAAAGATATATGCAAGAAAAAAGTTTTGCGCTACAAAACCAACAATTTATTTCGTAGCACATCTAGCTTGACTTTCTTCATGCAGCTTCAAGGAGTTTAAGTTTTGCACAAGTGTAAGAGCAAGGTTCTATGGCTAAGTCAACATATGTTATATGATTAAAGGGGCTAGTTTGGTCAGCAGGAGATTCAAGGAACACCATTGAAGACCAAGGCTACACTACAGGGGACATTTTCCTAGTTTTCAAGACAAATGAAGGAGAAGTTATTGAAGGAAAATAGGAGGGTTATGGACATCACCAAGGTCAAAGTTAAGGAGGAGCAGTTGTCAACTATCAAATTTAATTCCTAGTTTAAGTTGTTACTATCATAATAAGGAGTTGTACTCCTAATTTTACTAGGACTCTAATACTGTTAGATAACTGCAACTTATAATTAATAGTTTGTTTAAGAATGAATAGGTGTCAATATAGGAAATTTGAATTCCCCTCATGTTGGACCAGGGAATCCAAGATTGTAGTGATAACTCTATAAAGGACAAGAGGTGGAAGGCCTCAGGGTTGGAAATTTTCAAAAGAAACAAGCACATTGTGTTATTGTAGCAAACTATATGTTTTCATGTTAAGATATTGGCTTTACTACTCAAGATTCAGAGAGGGTTTTTAATGTTTTATTTTCTCATGGATTTCTTCATTCACTTACTTACAGTGGTATAGACACCTGTTACTTAGAATTCATTGATAATGCTCTAACTTCCTTCATGTGCTAATAAACCGTGTTCCTTGCACTATGTCTCTATTTTACCGATATATTAAAGACTCTTTATGCCCTGATTTCCATGTTAAGATGATCTTGTTGTTGTACTGCAACATATTTTGACTCCATAGCCCAATGGATATTTGTTGATTGACATTTCAACAATTTATACCCTTTTGTTTTCTTTTTCCATAGAGTTATCCATCTAACCCTTAAATTAAAATATTTAACCTAGTGAGAGAGCCCTCCCAGGTTGAGGAGGCTAAGCCTCAGCCAAAATATTGGTATGAAATAGTTACTCAAAGTCTTCCTAATCAGTAGCCTATCAGGGTCTAGTTTTATGATAACAACTTCATTAGTGAACGAAGTTGGGAAAGGATCATGTACGCAAGCGTCATCAAACTTCCTGAGATCTAGATATATCCTTATTTCATCCTTCTGCTTCTTTTCCTGTACCACCATTGGGCTTACCCAATCAGATTCTTCTATGGGCTCAATGATTCTTGCCGTGAGCATCTTGTCTAGCTCTAAGCAGACCTTCTCCTTATACATCGGATTGAGGCAGTAAGGTCTTTTCTTAACCGGCTTCACGTCGGGTTTTAACTTGATCTTCATAACACCCAAGTCTCCTATTATCCCTTTTATATCTATAAACTTGGTAGGGAACAAATCCTAGTATTCACGGAGAAATTCAGTGACCTTATCCATCGTCATGTCATCCCAGTAATCTCCAATCTTCGCAAATTTGGGTTTTGCCTCCATACCAATATTTAACTATTTTGTTTTTAGTGGCGCGGTTATATCAGGATTCTCAACCTGTGGTCCCTCAACCTTGCGGTGACCTTCTGTTTCAAGGATGTTAGTCTTTCTTGAATCCTCATCTTCTTCTTCAACTGTCACGTTATAGAATTCTAAGGCGTGGCTCACCTAAGTGGTCCAATTGGGTTGAATCGGATCCAATGGATCCTGTGGTATCCTAAAGATTGTCTCTTTCACTTCTTGTAGCACTTCGTCAATACAGTCAAACCCATCTTCAAAACTAAATGACATTATGAATCCTTCACGCATAATATCCCATTCACCTGTACCATGGAGGAGTTTTTTTTATAAGTACCAGTTCATCGGGATGACATCTAAGGTGTGACAGAACAAGTGCACCCATTCATGTTGGGGCTTTGCTCCATAAGCCTCGGCCCATTTGGCCAAGTGTGTGTGTGGATCGTCCCTTCCGTCATATTTGTCTGTCAGTCGTACCTTCAGCTTCCTAAAGCATGTTCTCATCATCCTCCTACACTCATGCCAATCCTCAAAGCTACCCTTGTGCATACCCCACCATCTTGCAGGTGTAGCGTGCGGTGCCTAATCTAAAGCCTGGAAGTGCTACTTCTCTGGTACCTCCCTCTGAAATGCATCCAAAAATATATCTACATTATTCAGGCCATCATAAGTGGGCAGATTTCTCACCTTTGGCGACACACACCGTAGTGATCGATGTTGGATGATAACAGGTGTCTTCTAAAACTCCTAATTACCCCACATTAATCATCAACCCGGGCAAGTCCTTTTATTCCAAGAGTGTATGCAATATGTGCATGCTATGAATCCAGAGAGTAATGTTTCTTAAAAGGAAGTATAGACCTTTGATACAAGAGTAAACGGATTCGTCTAATAAACTCAAATTGCAATCATTAAAGGAAATATGACATCTAAGATTCAAGACTCAATCCTCTACTAGAATCATAATCAAATATCACACAAGCAATCCAATTAATAATACATCAGCCGAGAGCACAGTAGCAATAACTCATCTCTTCTTAGCTGATTCAATCTAAATCATACTCAATCTATACAAAGCAATCCAAATAAAAGTGATGTCAATATGAGATTTCAATAGCAATAACCAAACTCTTACAGTTGATTAAATTAGTATGACTTGCTATCTAAATAACTAAATTTGGAATAGACATAAATCGAATCCAATGACAGTGTTGTAAAACATGTAAAGGAAATGCACTACTTCAATACAAGAAAGCGGTAAATTTAGCAAATAATATGAACTCACAGAAAACAAGAAAATTATCAAACAAATCAAACTTGCGAGAATCAGGAATATATAACACAAGAAAGCAGTTGAATCCACCAGAGGCCAGGCCCTTAGCCACCAATGAACACTGCTGAGCTACTTCAGAGAATACGAATGAGTAGCAACTTCAATTATATATTAATAATTGAACTTCAATATCATTACAATATGATTGTGTTCTCCAGCAACACAATTTTGTAAATTAAATTTACAATTTGAAATAACGGAGATCCATCTTCCCCTTTCTTCCTACAATCCTTTTCTTATATAATCAGAAAGGGGTAAAAGATAAATGTGATCCCTCGGGATCTCCTGATCCTGAGGGATTTGCAACGGATTGATAACTTCAGACACCTTTCCTTTTTCATGTTGATCCTCCTGATTCAACCTCAGCCCTGTCTGCAACCGATGCGTTCCATCCTTTGTTTGTTGGTTTATGTTGTTCCATCATTAGGGAACAACAGTTGTTCCTTTCATCATTTTTCTACATAAATAAGAGTAAAAGACAGTTACTATGGCTAAAACTTAACTGCGAGTAGTTCATCTATTTCTTATCATAATCAATCAATATATTAGCGCATTAAGGTATGAAAAAGATAAGAAAAAAGGAAAAAAGTGATGAAATTAATAGTAAATACATACCCATTTCATAACTCAACATACTCCCCTACTTACCCAGTTTCATGTCCTCATGAAAAGTAAGTAATTCTGATGCATTGTAGTTAAAGGGTAGGCCGGATAAGGAGCATCAAAAAGTGGTCTAAAACCATGATATTGAGCTAGGACCGCAAAGGCATGCCCTTCCTTTCCTTCAAGCAATTCGTAGATAGCTTGATAACCTTCAGGAGGATACCAAATGATGGGGCTCCAAAACCGACAACCTAACCAATAAGGTCATTCTCTCAAAATAAGGATGCTATAGGTGAAAAGACAAGTTGCAGCTGCTTTAAAATTTTTGTAATTAAATGGCTCCATATCTTGCACACTACTAGTGGAGACTATCCACCTGAGCTTGGATGTAGCCAGAGAGCTTTCTTGAATGGAGTGAAAATATGATACCCCTTTCTGTATGATCTCCTTATGAATAGGCCCCAAAATTTTAATCACCCCTTCCCTTGTCATCAAACTCTTATGGTTGGAAAGCATTTGCAAAGGGTGCTTGGGTTCACTTCTTACCCAAAGATCCAAACCATGTTCTTGTCTTTGGAATGTGTTATGAGATTTAAACCATTTAAGTTGATTAACTGCAAATGATTAGTGTAGTGGAGAAAGCATAGCAACAAACAGAGCCAAGTGATGGAACATCAAATGGTTTTAATGGCTCTATAAAGTGATACTTTATAAACATACATACCATTATCGAGGACTGTTATAATGCCACATGCTTTGTGATAATGGGATGTTGTATTGTTCTACAAAATCAAATGAAAAGATGACATCGCATGCATAAGTACATTGGAGGTCCTCACCCCCTTTCGAAATAATAGGCCGCCTATGACTGAATGAATGAAAGGATAGCGCACTGGCAACGAAGTACAGGGGTGATGGATTGGGTAATGAGAGTGGCAAGGTACACATATTAATGAAAGGATCATAAAGGGTATCGGAGTGATGAAATCAAGGCATGTAACAAGAATTATCAATAAGTGATAAGGTGTCGTGAGGTGATGCGATAAATAAAAAGGATAGCATACGCAGGAAATAACACTTTACCATTGTTATTCTGCATAAAACCATTGTGATTGATTTAAAAATATTAACTCATGCATAAAGGTTCAAGATAAGTTAGGAACATAGTCTCTCTATAGAAAATATGAAAACATAATAAGAGGGCATTATAATAATTATTGATGTAAAATAAAACTTCAATACCATTATCAGAGCTATTGTTGCTTACAAGCATCTATAGCCTCAACATAGTTGCTTTCTAACCCTTGGGAACCATGGTCCTCTATGTATAATTGGAGAAGTGCTTTATGATATCCACAATAGAGACCAATGTGCTAGCTTGGTAACCAGATGAACACATTGCCATTCACTGGGAAGTAGCGAAAGTGGTCAGGTCGGCTCGTAGTGAGACCTCCTACTCCAAGGACTTTATTTCTTGATGCATCCATTCGATCATATCCATAGTGTGGTGGCCATAGTGGGAATTCCACTTCGCTCCTTCCTTATGATCATGGTAGGCTAGTTCATGATGAGACCCCCTATCCTCCATCTATGGAAAAAGATCATGAAATTGTTAGTGCATATCTATATATCTATATATATATATATATATATAGATATATATTACCCTCCCCAATTTATATATAGAGGGTGGCTCAATACTCCTTAAGAGTAGGGATGGTGGAAGAAGTTTGAACATATCAATAGAAAAAAAATATACCCATAATCTTATTGATAATAAACAAAGAGAGTTATATGGGATAGGGGAGAACTAGCATGGTACAGATAATCAATCAATTTGATTTATAGTGGAATGAGGTCAAGTGATATAGATAATTGTGTCCTTTCTTTCTCAATCAACACAAAGAAATCTTGTAAAAGATGATAATATTCAAGATATTAGCCTGTTCCAATAGACTCCATACTTGTCCTTAAATATGTATTTGTACTTTATGCCATAAGAGGATCATAAAGAGTACACTGGGATTGTCTAGGGATGATCATGCAAGGAAGAGAAAAAGGTGTTCTAAAAAATACTCACAAGGTGTTGTTCCCCGAAGGGAACAGCAAAATAAAGCCCACACAAAAAGTATTGTTCCTTATAGGGAACAACAGTTGTTTCCTGTAGGGAACAACAAGGAAAAATATGCAAAAAGTGTTGTTCCTTAGAGGGAACAACAGTTGTTCCCTATAGGGAACAATAAGGCAAACTATACGCAGAAAAGTGTTGTTCCCTGTAGGGAACAACAAAGAAAACACATGCAAAAATATGTTGTTCCATGTAGGGAACAACAAGAAAATACACATGAAAATTGATGTTCTCTATAGGGAACAACAAAGAAAAATGCACACAAAAAGTGCTATTCTCTAGAGGGAATAACAGTTGTTCCCTGTAGGGAAACGCAAAGCAAAATACACATGAGAAGTTTTGTTCCCTATAGGGAACAACAGTTGTTCCCTGTAGGGAACAACAGTTGTTCCCTGTAGGGAACAACAAAGGAAAATTCTCATGAAAAGTGTTGTTCCCTAGAGGAAACAGCAAAGGAAAATACACACGCAAAATTTTTGTTCCCTATAGGGAACAACAGTTGTTCCTTGTAGGGAACAACAAAGAAAAATACTCACGAAAAAAGTGTTGTTCCCTATAGGGAACAACAATAGTCATTCCCCGTAAGGAACAACAATTGTTCCCTGTAGGGAACAACAAAAAAAAGAAAAAGGGAAAAAAACTAATAAACAATCTACTATTCTAAGAAAATCCAATCAAATAGAAAGAAAGTAGAAAATTAATTTTATGTACAAGTTTCAAAAAAAAAATTCTTCACTAGACTGGTGCTGTCGAAGAGTTTCCCTCTTCAGCGAGAATTTGTATCATAGAATCTTCACATATCTATTATCAAAAGGATTCCCTTGTAAGTGGTTTTTGGTAGAGGCATACTCGATGTCCATTTGATTTAAAATAGCATCCAGACCAATCAATGGTGGCTAATGTAAGGGTGCCATTATTGTGCACCTCCTGTATCTCATAGGGACCTAACCGTCTAGTCTAGAGTTTGCCTGGGAAATCCTGGAACCTAGAATCATACAAAAGTGCCCAATCACCTTCATGGAATATCTTTTTCTTGATGAGGGCATCATGCCATTTTGCTCTTTTTTGTTGGATCAGTGTAGTATGCTAAAGAGATGATAGGCAGATTTCATCCAATTCATTGATTTGATGTAGTCTATTAACCTATCCTTCATTCAAATCCAGCCCTACTTCTTAGGCTGTCCTCAAGGTTTGAATTTCAAATTCTATTGGGAAGATAGGTTGTTTGCCAAACACTAGCTAATATGAGGAGTACCTTGTGGTATTCCTCCAAGTCATGCGATATGCCCATAGGGCTTCTGGCAATTGGGTAGCTCAATCACGTCTATGCGAGGCAACTGTCTTTGTTAGTATGGCCTCGATTACTTTGATGGTACTTTATACCTGGTCGTTTGCCTACGGGTTGTATGGAGATGTGATTCTATGTAAAATGCGATGATTTTTTAATGTAGCAGCAATCTTATGGCCTACAAATTGTGGCCCTCCATCCATAATTATTTCTCTGGGCAAGCCATACCGCATGAAAATTTGGAAAATAAAATGGATTATTAGATCCTCGGTTGCCCTTGGTAATGCTTCTGCCTCCATCCATTTAGTCACATATTCCATTGCAACCAGTATATATGTATTTTGATTAGACGATGGGTTTATTGGGCCAATAAAATCTAACACCCAGTGTTCAAAAGGTTTAATGACTAACTGTGGATGCAGGGGCATCTCGTCAGAATAGACAAATTTCTTGGTGTCCTTAAAAATGGTGGGCCAATAATAGCCCATCTATAAGACTTTATGTCTATTCCTACAGTCTACAAAGTGTCCACTGCAAGGTCCATCGTGGCAGGCTTTTAGGATATCTTAGATTTTGTCTTCTCGAACACACTTGCGAATATGCATATTGGCTCCTGTGTGAAAGAGGTAACCTTTGATCCATGAGAACCGAGTGCTGCATTGCACTATTAATTTTCTTTCTCTAGGCATCAGGTGCTTTGGTAATTTTTCCACTGCTAGGTAATTTGCGACATCTACATACCAAGGTGTTTTCACAGTTATAGTAAATAGGTGCTCATCAGGGAACTAGTCTTCTACTGCCACTATGTCATCTGTTTTTGGCACATGTGAGAGGAAATTTGCCACCAGATTTTCCTTTCCTGGTCGATCCTTGATTGTTATGTCAAATTCCTGCAAAAGGATTAACAATCGTGTCACTCTACCATTCGTAATAGGTTTATTATCTAAAAATTTGAAAGCAAAGTGATCAGTATACAAAACCATAGGGTATCTTGTTATATAGTGTCTGAATTTGTTAATAGCATAGATTACAGCTAGAAACTCTTTCTCGGTCATGGTGTAATTCAACTCCACAGGATTTAAATTTTTCTTGATGTAGTATATCGCATAGGGTTTCTTATCTTCCTCTTGGCTGAGAACTACTCCAATGGTTGTATCTGATGCATTAGATGAAATCTAGAATGGTAAATCCCAGTTCGGGCCCCGTAATACTAGTGCTATTGATACTAGCCATTTTAACTCTTCAAAGGCAATGCCACATTTGCCAGTCCATATAAAATAGATATTTCCTGTCAAAGCATCTAATGGTGTAGCAATTTGGGAGAATTTCTTTATAAATCTTCGATAATATCCAGAAAATCCTAAAAACCTACGTACCTCATTTTGAGTGTAGGGGATAGGTATTAAGAGGATTATCTGAATTTTCGTTGGATCTACCTAAATTCTAGCTACTGAGATGTAATGACCTAGGATGAGGCCTTCAGTCATCATCATGTGGCATTTCTCGTGGCTTAAACAGAGCCTAGTAGCAATGCATCTTTGTAGGACTTTCTCCAGCATCTCTAATGCCAGCTCGAAGTCATCTCCATATGGTGTAAAATCATCCATATACACCTCGAGTCCCTCATTTATCAAGTCTACAAAAATGTTGAGTATGGCTCTCTGGAATGTGGTAGGTGCATTGCACAATCTGAAAGGTATTACCCTGTAAACAAACATCCCCCAGGGGCAAGTGAAGGTAGTCTTGTCTTGGTCTTTAGGGGCAATTTGGATTTGGTTGTAGCCACTAAAGCTGTCTAAGAAAGAGAAGAATTTTTTACCTGCCAATGTTTCTAAAACCTGGTCGATGAATGGGAGGGGAAAGTGATATTTTTATGTTGCTTTATTAAGCTCTCTGTAATTGACACATATACGCCACTTCCCATTCTTTTTAGGAACCACAACTAATGGAGAAACCCATTTTCTATCAGATATAGGATAGATGAAATTTACATCTAACAGTTTCTATAGTTTGTCTTTAACAACATCCTTTAGGTGAGGGTTTAATCTTCGTTGAGGTTGTTGAATGGGTCTCACATATTTCTCAGTATAGATGTGGTGCATACATAATTGGGGGTCAATCCCTTTCATATCGAGGTAATCCGAAGCGAAAGCCTCTTTATATTTTCTAAGGAGTTGAATAAGCCTCTGTTGTTGGTCATCAGTCAGGTTTTTGTTAATGTTTAGGACATTCCCTGGCTCAATTTCAATGGGTTTGCTATTATAAATAGTTGTTGTTGGTATTGTTTGGTCATTGACATCTTTTAAGGGATCTTCTTGTTGGGTAGTGGAGGCCCTGCGTAACAGTTTTGGGGCTTAAAGCCTTGAATTTAGAGAAATAATATTGTAAATCTCTGAAATGCGCAGAGCGCGAAATGTAATAGGTTGAGTCAAGGGGTTGTCTGCCCAAAAATAATATAGAATAATAAAAAGTAAGTCCGTCTGCCCATGGTCCGCGGACCATGGGAATGTATAAATAGAGCGAGGCTCTAAGGGTAGAAGGTAGTTTTTGTTCTAGATTTGATATGATGTATTATGGGTCGGTGAACGTAATCAAAGTTCTGCGTCTATAAGTTCGAGTCAAGGATGTTAGTGGATAGATAGAGGCTCCACAGATGTGTGCGCCAACCCCTGCATCTGTGTGCATAGGACAAAAAGAAGGTTGTACTGGAAAGAAGATATTAATAAAGATAAGCTGGTTCTAAAATATCAGGGATCTATTGTATTCTAGTTTATGCATCTGTTATATGAATTTATATCCTTTTATAATTGTGCGCACTGGGTTTTATTGGTAAATGTTTGCTTAAAGAGTGTAACAAGAAGATCATATCTATAATAAGTTCATTAATAAGAAAATACACCCACGCGAAAGCTTGATAATAGTATAGAGTGGTGTGAGGCCACAGAATGGTTCGTGATCCCTCCAAACCACATCAAAACATCCCAAGGGTGCGGAAACCTAGTTCTAGCACCCTCCCTTGCTACCTCGGGTGAGACCTCAACCTGCGCTCTACGGGCTATTGCCGAAAGGGCTGGTAGCTGTGGTATTTTTTTGGCTAATAACTCTTCCGAACCTAGGTCAGGGCCCAATAACCCAATAAATGGTTCCATTGCCAAGACCGGGCTCTGCCTAAGGGATGGTTGATGTCAGGAGTCTGGAACCCTACGAAGAAAGAGATTGAAGATTGATTGGATCAAAAGTGGTATGAGTTCGTAGGTGGCCTTAGTAAACCTGCGTGCAAACCAAAAGTTTAGCATCGTGAATGCAATCAAGTTGACCGTATTCAAAGGAGCAGGAAGTGAAGATCCATAATAGTTTTGGTTCGTAGTAAGGGCAGTATGGGAAGCACATGGAGTTACTGACAATAATATTAAAAAGGTCACCCTGGTAAGTGCACTAAAAGTTCGCGCGCTGACTTGGTATATTAAACACTGTAGCGATCACCCCAATGCTGGAATAGTAGAGATCTGGGATGCGCTAAAAAGAGAGTTTAGTCTGCCGAAATAAAAAACACAGTCAATTATAGGATTCAAGGAGATCGTGATGCTACCAGGAGAAACCCTTGGGTTTTGGATCAGAGATTAAAGAGTATGATCCGAGAAGCTAACATGATGCTAATGGATGCACAACACCATGCATGGTTTGTGGCGTCTTTAGGTGCACAGGGTCGGGTGAACCTCGCGTGATCCAAAAATTGGGTAAACATGTTTCGCGTACCGGACGAGAAATGTGATTAACGGCGCAGATTGGCGACTATGATATGGATCAAATCATTCTAGAATTAGACTCAGATGCAAATGTACTACCTAAACAGACTTGGGAGTGCATGGGCAAGCCCTCACTACAATGGTCTCATATTCAATTGCGAATGGTGAACCAAAAGAAGATCCTGCCCATGGGAAGACTGCAAGGAATTACAGTAGATATTGAAGGCACGAGCACCCAAACAAACTTTGAGGTAATAGAAATCATGGATGAAAGTAGCCCTTACCCTACATTGTTAGGGATGGACTGAGCCACCGATATGAATGGGGTTATTAATTTAAAGAAGCTTAAAATGATATTTGGGAAGAAGTCACTCCGCGTAGTCATTTCACTAGACCCGACTGAAGGACCTCATTACACTGAACCTGTGCGCGATGAAGGAAGTGATGATGAACTCGATTGTATCTACAAGATTACTACATGAAATCAAGATTGTGTCAATCAAAATGTGGAAGGAAGAATTTCGTGGGAGCATGCAGAGTCTTGCACTGAAGATTCAGATGAGGGAGATGAGCGGTGGCATACTCAATTGAATGGAGTAACAATGCTAAATTGCAATATGATGACTAGGTCGCTATATTATGTAAGTGCTCGGGATCACGAACTGATGATGTATGAAAGGCTAATAGCAGTAGATGAATTCTTGACCAAGTTTGAAAGTGTGGTACCAGAGCACCAACAGTTCGATGCGTTAAAATGGGCATTGCACGCTACACCTGGCGTTGGTGGGGAACACATGAAGGAACCTTTGAAGATTGGCGCGGCTGCAGGCGCATGATGCAGATAAGATTTGGGAAGTCAAAACTATGAATAACTGAGAAATACAATGGACGTGATGACTCCTGCATTCACCTTACCAAATGGGCCCAAGCCTATGGAGAAGAACCTCAATCAGAGTGGGTACACTTATTTTATCATACCCTAGATGTCATCCCGAGGAACTGGTACACTGAAACAGAGCTTCGACATGGTACAGGCGAATGGGATATCTTGCGTGAAGGGTTTTTATTAAAATTCTTATTTTAGGACTAATGGATGGACACCGTTGACGATGTGTTGCAAGTAGTAAAGGCAGCCATTTTCAAAGTACCATTGGAACTAGAAGAAATAGTGCAGCCAGACTTTTCGCACCAGTTGAGCTGGGCCCTTGAATGTTACAACATACAAGTTGAAGATGATGAGGAGGACCCCAAAAACAGAGGGGAGCCATGAGGTGCATGGACCAACGATTGAGGACCCCAACATCACCACGTCACTAAAAATGAAACAAGTGAACATTGGTATGGAGGAGGAACTGAAGTATGCCACGCTTGGGGACTAATGGGGTGATGAAATAGTGGATAAGGTTGTCGAGTTCCTTCGCGAATATCAGGATTTATTCCCGACCAAAATCAAAGAATTAAAAGGAATCCTTAGCAACCTGGGGATGATGAAGATAACTCTGAAACCGGATGCAAAGCTAGTCAAGCAGCAACCCTATCAGTTGAATCCAAAATATAAAGCAAAGGTTCGTGAAGAATTGGATAAAATGCTTGTAGCAGGAATAATTGAACCAGTAGAAGAATCTGACTAGGTAAGTCCTATGGTTGTACAGGAGAAAAAATAGAAGGGAGAAATATGCATCTGTGTGGATCTTAGGAAGCTCAACGATGCATGTGTGAACGATCCATTCCCAGTGCCATTTACAAACAAAGTCCTGGAAAATGTTGGAAGACAAGAAGCCTACTCCTTTATAGACGCTTTCTTGGGGTACCACCAGATCAAGATTGCGCCGGAGGATAGGAGTAAAACAATATTCGTTGCTGATTGGGGTTGTTTTTAGTATACAGTGATGCCCTTCGGACTAAAGAATGCATCGGCAATATTCTCGCACATTGTGGTAGCTGCATTCAAGGAATTTATACATAAGTTTTTAGAGGTATATCTTGATTATTGGACTATATTTGGGCTAGTTAAGAAACATACCATGAGCTTACGGTTAATGTTGGATACTTGCTGACAGCGCCAGATTGCGCTAAATATAAAGAAGTGTACTTCCCTCGTCCCCTTCGGGAACCTTCTCAGCCATGTGGTCTACAAGCAAGGCCTGATGGTAGACCCGGCAAATATTTTTGTCATACTCAATCTACAAGCGCTGCAAAGTGTCAAGCAGTTGCGCACCATGTTGGGACACACTGGTTACTATTGAAAATTCATCAAGAGCTACGTGTAGATCATGGCACCAATGGAACAATTGTTGAAAAAGGACACCACTTATTGCTAGAATGAGGAATGTAACAAAAGTCTAGAAATGCTCAAGGAAAAGATGGCATTAGCTCCTATATTGGTCTTTCCAAAATGGGACATTGAATTTCACGTGCATGTTGATGCGTCTTGTATCACGTTCGGCGTAGTACTCACACAAGAAGGGGCAGAAGGAATTGATCACCCGATTGCATTCGCAAGTCGAAGATTGTCGAAAGCTAAGAGGAACTACTCCACTACTAAGCATGAGGGATTGGCAATGGTATACGCGCTCTAGAAATACCGCCACTACCTACTCGGAGGACACTTTAAGATGTATACTGATCACTCTATGCTATATACCTAGTGAATAAGCTTTTGTTGGGGGGGCGCATTTGTAGATGGTTTTTATTGTTTTAGGAAGATGATTTTGAAGTCATCGTAAAGCCGGGGCATCTAAAAGCAAGCCCATATCACCTATCCCAAATTGAGAATGGTGAAGAACCCACGAACCTAGAGGAGAGACTACTTGATGCATAGCTTTATGCAACATGTGTTGCAGATGACCATTTTGAGGATATAATCCACTTCTTATCCACAGGAACCGCGCCACAGGGGTATTCGATTCAGCAAAAGAAGGAACTAGTGATACGCGTAGCAAACTTTACTGTTATTGTAGGACACCTCTACAAAATGGGCAATGATGAAATATTACGCAGATATGTACCAAAGTTTGAGCAAGGACAGATCCTTGCCGAAGCACATGGGGGGGTTGCAATAGGACATTATGCAGGACGCGCCACAACACAAAAGCTTCTTCTTACAGGACTATGGTGGCCAACTCTACAGCAAGACTCTAAAGCGTACTGTCGGGCCTGTGACGTATGCAAACGAATGGGAAAACCATCACGGAGGGATGAGATGCCACTCAAGCCACAGATGATGCTGCAACCATTCGAGAAATAGGCAATCGACTTTGTAGGGCCTATCACACCTCTAGGAAAGACAGGGGTGCACTATATCATCACTACAATAGAATACTTGACCCAATGGGCGGAAGCACAATTGGTTAAGGATTGCATGGCCGCTATAGCTGCGAAATTTTTGTTTGAGAATGTGTTAACATGGTTTGGATGTCCAAAAATACTAATGAGTGACTGTGGAATGCACTTCCTGCATGAGACTATCAACATGCTCACTGAGGAGTTCCAGATATATCATCAACAAAGCACATTGTACCATCTATAGGCAAATGGGACTGTTGAAGCTTTCATCAAAATATTGGAGACTATGTTGACAAAGGTATGTAATGCACACCAGAATGATTGGGATTGGCGTAAACCTGTCATGCTATGGGCATATCAAACAACATGCAAGAATTTGATGGGTCAGATGCCCTTCCAGTTAGTCTATGGAAAAGAATTCATCATGCCAATAGAATACATTGTACCTAGTTTGCGCATCGCAGCGACGACAAGCATGGCAGACCGTGTAGCTCTGGAAGACAAGATCGTGCAACTGGAAGAACTTGAGGAGGAATTATTTCTGGCAGGATTCCATCAGCAAGTACAGACGCAGCGGGAAAAATCTTGGCATGATCGCCATATCAAGATGTTCGCATTCAAAGAAAATGATTTAGTATTACTCTATGAAAGCAAGTTCAAGAAATCCCCTGGAAAGCTCTAAATGCATTGGTTGGGGCCTTATGTAGTACAAGAAGTCATAGATGGGGGCATGGTCTAGCTTGCCAAGTTGAATAGAGAACCTTTCCTCGGTAGAGTAAATGGTAGTCGTCTGTGTTGAAAATGCAACAAGATGATGGAGCTTAGTGAAAAGAAGTCACCTTCACTAAGTGGGCCCGTAGGCTATTTTTGGCGCAAAGTCTATTTT
>APFE031394212.1:236730-248000 GCA_000404065.3 Pinus taeda | reverse complement strand
AGAAAGGAAGGACTGGCTGTTCAAGGTGGACGTAGCCCAAACTGTGTGAACCACGTATATCTGTGTCTCTCTTGTTTTGTGCATCTTCTGTGTTTATATTTCTGCAATATTTTATGTGTTCCATTGCTCCGTAATATATAATTTTCTAACAGTTGCAAGACTGTTGTGTGACGGGATATAAAGTTTCAGGAGGAGAAAGCCATGAAGTGTTTGCTTGAGACAGAGCCACAATTGCATGCAGATGAGGAGCTATTAGTTCCTAAGTATGAGCTTTAGGATGTGGATCAGCCACAAGATGAAGTTCATGGAGTGGAAGAGACCACTCATGCAGAGCCAACCATCAGAGGGCAAAAGCGCACTACAGAAGCTGAGCGACTGGCTCAAGATGCAGAGAAGGCTATAGGACCACCTACAGCACAGTGTAGATAGAGGCAGTCACCTAATCGGTACACTGGATACATGGCTCTTGTGAGCAAATGTGTGATGACTGAGCCATCCTCTTTTGAGGAAGCTGTGGAGGATCCCGCATGGGGAGATGCCATGGTGGAAGAGTATGATTCGATTGTCAGAAATAGTGCATGGGAGATTGTCCCAAGACCAGAAGGGAAATTAGTGGTGGGTTTGAGATGGATCTACAAAGTGAAGCAGGTAGTTGATGGGAGTGTGGAGAAGTACAAGGAAAGATTTGTTGCCCGAGGCTTCTCACATATGGAGGGGATCGATTATGAGGAGACCTTTGCACCTGTCGCAAGGTATTCTTCCATACCGAACAATTCTTGCTCTCTCAGTGCAGATGGGGTGGCACATTCATCAGATGGATGTGAAGACTGTGTTCCTTAATGGAGGCATTGAGGAGGAGGTGTACATATAGCAGCCTGAATATTTCGGGATCTTCAACAGCGAGTCGCATGTGTGCAGGCTCAAGAGAGCACTGTATGGGTTGAAACAAACACCTCGTGCTTGGTACACATCAGGATATGGATTGTGGTATAGACAGGAGGATGAGGTGAAGCTATGTGACTTCATGGATGTAGATTGGGTAGGGAGCCCAATGGATAGACACATCAACATCAGGTACCATCATATCAGATATTGTGTGCAATGGAGAATCATGTTACTTTCATATATTCCCACGGAGGATCAGGATGTTGATATCTTGATGAAGGCACTCACCGGGAGAAAATTCGAATACCACAGAGGCAGGATAGGGGTTGCAGATAATCCATATCTTGTTGAGAGGGAGTGTTGAAAATGCAACAAGATGATGGAGCTTAGTGAAAAGAAGGTCACCTTCACAAAGTGGCCCACAGGCTATTTTTGGCGCAAAGTCTATTTTTAGACATATGGATCATGGTCTATGAGTTGCAGGATGTTATTTATGGATGATTGGTCATGTTGGTAAAAAAAATAGATGGACCTCTATTTTTAGACATATGGGCAGAGTCTATTTTTAGACTGCCAGTCTAAAAATAGAACAGTCAAATATTATTAGCTCTTAATAATATTTGGATTATAAACATTATCTTATCCTCTTGTAGCACTTCAGTTCGAGCTACGGATGTGGAACATGCAACTACGAGAAGGAAATACACTTTTCTTATGGTTTAGTTGAGCTATTGCATGATAGACTTCAGTTAGAACTAAAGTGATTGAGTTTGGTGGAGTTGATTGAGGAGTTGATGGAGTTGTGTTCAGTTTGACTTAGTTGAACTAGTTGTATTTAGTCTAACTAACAAATACACTAGTGATGAGTGGTGTGAATTAATTATTAATTAATTCACTAATTTTTAACTCATAAATCAACTAAAGAATACATCAGTTAACTCAGTGCATGGACAGTTCAGTGGAGACAAGTGTTGGAGGTGAGTGAAAGGGCAAGATAGCTGTCAGTTGTGGCTATAGTTGTGCATGAGATTTGCACAATCAGTGGATTGATATTTCCAATGAGGATTGTGTAGTGCAACACAGGGGAAATACGAGTTTAGATCAGCCATTCTCATCTATTCTCAACAAGTATTGCGCAGTGGAGGCAAGCAAGCAACGAAGGAGATTTGAACCTATGATTGATTCAGATCTGAGCTAGTTTGTGTGTATCAGGTGGAGATAGTACTGAGTACTTGTGAGGAGTATTCTACTATGTATTGTTACATGTTCTCAATAAATATAATATATAGTTAGTTGGGGGTTTTCAGCTGTATGCTTTCCCCGTGATATACTGTGTTGATATGTGTGATTGATGTTTCAATGTGCGCATGCGATTGTTTCTTTAATTGTGAAAAATTGATGATCAACGTAGATGAGGTTATGTATTATGCATGCATTTCGCAAATAGTGTATAATCAAGATAATCTTTGTGAATAAGTGTCATATTATTAAAAATTTCTACAGCCTGAAGCTCTACACAGGTGGGCCAACCGCATGATGAAACCGACCAAAGGACAGTCTCACCACTGCAGGTAGTTCAAAGATAGCACGAGATGTTAAAACAGTCTATGGGAAAGCTGCACAACAATCAGGGGGCATGTAGAATTGGTATGTCAGCAGGGTCGAGATTGCGCAGAAGGGGATGCACTGTTGCATGGACAAGTAGAAAGGTGCCCATTGCTGACACTATTCATGACAAGGTGTCTGAGTTATAGCAAAAGAGAGCAGGCGGTTGGCAATTAAGAGACATGGCACAAGCCAGATCTGGAACGATCTACCTCAAGCTTAACGTTACAGCACCAAAAAAGGAGGGAACTCATGAATTTGAATTTTGAAATGTGTATAAATCACTGGGGGGCATCTACCAAATGATTTGCGATTTTGAGGAAAGTAAGCTATTGTGCCTCCCCACCAAGATGGAGTTTTTCATATTTACGCTCAAGGAGTAAGCCCAAGGGTTGTGATATGGCCAATGGAGATGCAGGACTTTTTGGATTGTATGGTGTCAACAGTTAAGGGCACTATGCATAGTTCAACACCATCGGTAGGGGATGTGCCAGAAATTCTTAGACACGAAGCATAACTGGTCTGGATGTCGCTGCCTAACCCATGGACTAGCTGAAAAACCATAGAAGATAAGGGAAAGCCTGTAAATATGGAGCCAAAGGATGGAATTGAAGTTAATAGTTTGTCTCTCATGCACCTTGAAGATTGGGATCTCGTAGATAGCAGCAATTGTCTTGCAAAATTACAACACAAGCTGCAACAGACAGTGCGTATAGGCAACCAAAAATTGGAGACTTGCTATGTTAGCATGAAGAAGTCCCATACGTGGCACCCTAGCTTGCGCTAAAATCCTATGAGTGGGTGCTCTATGTTAACCGAGTAGAGCAGAATGAGCATCATCGATTGCGCGAATTAGTGAAGGCAATGGAGCAGGAGCTAGTAGAAGAGTTGCAAGAGACAAAGAGGGAGCAGTAGCACGAAGTGTGTCACTCACAAGGATGGTGGACCGTGAAGCCTAGGTGGTGCATATCACCGCACCGACGAGTGACTTGGGATGAGTCATGATGATTGTGTTGGGGGCCTGTTGGGTAGCAGAGGCCCCACGTAATGGTTTTGGGGCTTAAAGCCTAGAAGTTAGGGAAATAATATTGTAAATCTCCAAAATGCATGGAGCATGAAATGTAATAGGTCGAGTAAAGGGGTTGTCCACCCAAAAATAATATAGAATAATAAAAACCAAGTCGGTCTACCCATGGTCCACGAACCATGGGAATGTATAAATAGAGCGAGGCTCTAAGGGTAGAAGGCAATTTTTGTTCTAGATTTGATCTGATGTATTATGGGTTGGTGAAAGTAATTAGAGTTCTATGTCTGTAAGTTCAAGTCAAGGGTGTTAGTGGGTAGATAGAAGCTCTGCATCTATGTGCGCGGAGGCCTGATAGAGTCCGCAACTGTGTGCATGGACCTGTGTAGCTGTATGTGCAGGACAGAAAGAAGGTTGTACTGGAAAGAAGATATTAATAAAGATAAGTTGGTTCTGAAATATCATGGATCTGTTGTATTCTGGTTTATGCATCTATTATATGAATTTATATCCTTTTATAATTGTGCACACTAGGTTTTATTGGTAAATGTTTTCTTAAATACTGTAACAAGAAGATCAGATCTGTAATAAGTTCATTAATTAGAAAATAACCCGCACGGAAGCCTAATAATAGTATAGAGTGGCACGAGGCCACAGAACGGTTCACAACCCCTCCAGACCACATCAAAACATCCCAAGGGTGCAGAAACCTGGTTGTAGAACCCTCCCCTGCTACCTCGAGTGAGACCTCACCCCGTGCTTCGCGGGTTGTTGCCGAAAGGGCTGGTAGCTGCGGGATTTGTTTGGCTAATAACTCTTCTGAACTTGGGTTAGGGCCCAATAAGCTAACACTTCTTCAATTTCATTAGCCAGGGCTGCTTCAATCATGTGACATTTTAGATTAGATATGGCAGCTAGGTGGTAATATAAGTGTTAATAATGTCATCATCGGTTTGATTCTTAAATTCAAGAGCATCTAATACAGTTAGTGGTGATCGAATATTTTCAGTTAAATATGTTACAGGTTGTTTCCTAGTTTTTATTATAGTTAGGCTTGGCTGAGCTGGAGGATATAAAGCTAGGTTCTTCACATTACTTCCTCTTGATATAGCCATACTACCTATTCGACAGCTTATATAAGCATCTACGGTCACTAGCCATGGTCTTCATAATATTAGAGGAAGTCCATCTAGCCAGTTTCTAGGATTAATAATTAGGAAATCTGCTGGGTATTCCCAAGAATCTATAGACACCAGTACATCCTGTAATGTCCCTTCTGGTTTGAAAACTGATCAGTCAGCAAGTTCTAGCAAGGTCATAGTCGGATCTAAGGCTGTGATGCCAAGTCTTTGACAAGTTTTTGTTGTGAAAATATTAATGGTTGCCCCTAGATCGACTAATGCATTGGGAAAGGAACATCCATTTATTTGTACTGTGACTATAGGGTTTTCTAGGTCCTCATATTTCATCAATTTTTCTCTACCTAATAATAAATCAGACAAAGTTCCGACTACGTGGACAGTTGGTGTTGCTTTTATTTTCGTCGTAGGATTTTTTGTACACAATTCCCTAGTGGTTTTTTCATAGATTGGAATGTCCTAAATATCTTGAAGGAGGGGCATTTTTACACAAAGATTTTTTAATTCTCCCAGGAGATTGAGATAAGAATATTCGATTGGGCGGGGTATAATCAATCTTTCTGGGAATGGTGGAGAAGGGGTAATAGTCTAATCGTGGCTTTTCTATTTAACTGTATTCTCTGTTTGAGGTATTTTTTCTACAGGTAGCGGTTCTTCTGATTATATATTTTTATCACCCTCTGACTTGATTATCCATCCATACCTTAATTTGAGTTCTTTACACTCTCTCAACTTAATTTCTGGATCCATCCCTTCAATAATTTATCCTGAATAGACTTGTCTATTATTGGGATTCGGGTTGGGCTGGGCTGGGAGTTGTGGTCATAAATTGGGTTGAGGATTCTGTTGCAATGTGTAAGGTGTAGGTAGCGTAGGTTGAGGTGGGGGGATTGTTCCTACTGGTTGGTTTGTAGGTCTTTGCCAGTTTGACTTCCAGTTTTGGTTTTGTGGAGTGGAGGGGGACCATTGAGATGGATATGGATTGTTTTGCAAGAATGGTGGAAAGTAAGAGGAATTTGGCCAACTATTGTTTGGATTTGATTGATTGGACCAAGGTGGAATAGAAAATGCTTGTGGTGTCCAATTAGGAAAAGGTGGCTGGTTTTGCCATGTAGCTCCTAAGTATTGCTGAGAATTATATTTTGAGGGCTGAAAGAATGAATGTGGGTCAATAGGCATACCTGTTCATCATGCTTGCCATTAGCGACACTAATTTAACAGGTAGACTGGTTCTATTTCTTCCTCTACCTCTTTAAAGACTGCTTTTAGTCCTGGGAGTGATGGGCAATTTTCTGTAGCATGTTATTTAGTGCATATGGCACAGGTTTGTACCATATCCAATGGACATTCTTTATGACTGTGTTTCTTCCTGCATCGAGGGCAAAAAGTTACCAGGTTCTATTCTGCTTTGACCTGCTTCTGCTTGCCTTGCATGATGTCTAATTATGTTGTCAAGGTTCCCAGGATATCCATTTTGAAATCTTCTAGCAGGTTGTCGATTTCAATATGAATAATGCTTCTGCCAGAGATTTTGATGTCCCTGGTGATCATATCGCACTCAACTGGTTTTAGTCTTGTACTACCCCTTGAGCACCAGATACACAAATTAATAATGTTAGCATATTCTTCTTAATAGATATCACCTTTACCCATAATATTTAATGTCTCTATCCACTGGTCTTTGATCCCCTTAATCAGCATGGTTTTTAGCACATTATCAGGCAGAGGCAGAGTTGTGTAGGGAGACCTTTGTAGGTTATATTGGAAACACTCCACATACTCTTCCAAAGTTTCACTAGGTCTTTCTACCATTTGGAATATCTCATCTTTTAGTTCTCTAGATATGCAATAATCCTAATATTTTTTAAGGAAAGTAGTTTTCATTTGGTACCAATCATTTATGGTGCCCCCACCTAGTCCCATAAACCAATGTAGGGCTTCTCCCTTTAAAGTGGAGGGAAACAACTTTAGTTTCTAGGGGTTGGCGGTGTAATCATAACCCCGACATAGGATGTCAAATTCAAATAGGAATGCATTCGGATCTTCTGAAGCGAGTCCATAAAAGGTGGGAATATTTTGTAGAGGGATGGCTTTCATGGGGGCGTTGATAGCTGTGTCAACAATAGGATACTTTAATGTAAAAGTCTGGGGTGCCTATGAATTATTGGTCATTTGATCAAAGATATTGCAGTACCCTTCCAGGATTTTTAGAGCTAGAGAGTTATCCCTAGGTTGTCTAGAAGAGGTGGGAATGATCCTAATAGCACTCCATTGATCTGGGACACTGGGTGTCCTCTTCTCAATTATTACCTTAGGAGATATTGGTTCCTTTGTTTCCCCTATTTCTCCTCCTCCTTCATGAATGTTACAAGAATTCCCTTATTGTGAGGGAATTGGTTGTGAATTTTCAATGTCTTGAAAACTCTGCTCAATCCCTTCAGTTTTACTGTGGACCTCAGCGTAGGCTATGGATGGTGAGCCTGTGGCCCAAAGGGAGACAATAGGTTGTCTGGAAGCAACGGTTCGGGGACCTACTGATGGCTAAGATTCATCTTTTCTTAAGATGTCGTCGATAAAAGTTGATCATCCAAGGGTCACCAATCCCTTAGATTTTTCAGGTTTGGGATGTGGAATTGTATTGTTTTCTGGTCTTTTCTTCTTAGTCATTCATGTGAAAATTCAAATGTTTACTTCTACCTTAAGTTCCTAGAAATTCTGCTAGAAAGCAGGAGGGGGAGAAGGCATTTTACCTGCTCTGTACGTAGGTTCTTACCTTTCATTTTTAATACCCTATTCTCTCTCAACAGACAAAGATCAAACACCTAATTCCTTTTTCTATAATTTTGTTGAAAAGCGAGCAATGGAGCAAGCACTTTACTTGCTCATTACGTAGGTTCTTACCTTCCATTTTCAATACCCAATTCTTTCCCAACAGCAAATATACATCACTCTTTGTAAAATGGCGACACTCTCCTCGACAACAGCGCCAAACTGTTGGTTGATAGTAGGTGTCTTCTAAAACTCCTAATTACCCCACATTAATCATCAACCCAGGCAAGTTCTTTTATTCCAAGAGTGTACACAATATGTGCATGCTATGAATCTAGAGAGTAATGTTTCTTAAAAGGAAGTATAGACCTTTGATACAAGAGTAAACGGATTCATCTAATAAACTCAAATTGAAATCATTAAAGGAAATATGACATCTAAGATTCAAGACTCAATCCTCTACTATAGTCATAATCAAATCTCACACAAGCAATTCAATTAACAATAGCATCAGTCGAGACCACAGTAGTAATAACTCATCTCTTCTTAGCTGATTTAATCTAAATCATACTCAATCTCTACAAAGCAATCCAAATAGAAGTGATGTCAATCTTAGAGTTCAATAGTGATAACCAAACTCTTATAGTTGATTAAATCAATACAACTTTCTATCTAAATAATTGAATCTAGAATAAGCGTAAATCGAATCCAATGACAGTGCTATAAAACATGTACAGGAAATACACTACTTCAATACAAGAAAGCGGTAATTTAACGAATAAGATGAACTCACAAAAAATAGGAAAATTATAAAACAAATCAAAATTTCAAGAATCAGAAATATATAACACAAGAAATCAGTTGAATCCACCAGAGGTCAAGCCCTTAGCCACCAGTGAACACTACTGAGCTACTTCAGAGAATACAAATGAATAGCAACTTCAACTATATATTAATCATCAAACTTGAATAGCATTAAAATATGATTACGTTCTCCAATAGCACATGTCTGTAAATTAAATTTACAATTTGAAGAGATTCATCTTCCCCTTTCTTCCTACAATCCTTTTCTTTTATAATCAGAAAGGTGTAAAAGATAAATGCAATCCATCAGGATCTCATGATCCTGAGGGATTCAAAACAGATTGCTAACTTTAGACACCTTTCCTTTTTCACGTTGATCCTCCTGATTCACCCTCAGTCCTGTCCACAATCGATGTGTTCCATGCTTTGTTTGTTGGTTTATGTTGTTCCATCATTAGGGAATAGCAACTGTTCCTTTCGTCATTTTTCTACATAAAAAAGAGTAAAAGTCAGTTACTATGGCTAAATATTAACTACGAGTAGTTCACCCATTTCTTATCATAATCAATCAATATATTAGCGCATTAAGATATGAAAAAGATAAGAAATGAGGAAAGAGGTGATGAAATTGATAGTAAATACATACCCATTTCGTAACTCAACAACCGGGTCATCATGTTATAGCTTAGTGTGGTTACTTCGTGTAATTGATTTTGCTAGTGCTTTAATTCTTCATCAGAGTCTGAGGTGCTGGAACTCTTGTGATCTAATGTAATTCACCCAATCTTGATCTCACGTTGTTATCTTATATATATAGTCCAAATCATCATCGCTCTCATAATCGCGGACTGGTTCAGTATAGCGCGATCCTACGACAAGATCTAGGGGTACTATTACGTAGAGTGATTTCTTCTCAAACATCATCTTTCACCTCTTTAGGTTGATTACCCTATTCATATTAGTAGCCCAATCAATGCCAAGGAGTGCAAGGTAGGGGTTGTTGTCATCCACAATTTCTATTACTTCAAAGTCAGCCAGCACGCTCATGCCTTCAATATCTATAGTCACCCCTTGTAGCTGCCCCATGGGGATGATATTTTGTTGCTTTTCCATCCTTAACTGAATTGGAGACCACTGCAACACGGGTCTTCCCATCCATTCCCAAGTCTACTTTGGTAGGACGTTCACATCTGACCCCAGATCCAAAATAACCTAATCCATTTTGTATTATTCTATATGCGCGGTCAACCTCTTCTCTCGTCATGTCCTTGTTTTCTTACCAATCTTTCGTACCACATGCGGTTCACCTGGACTGTGTCTGACACATCTATTTATAATCTCCTGTAATCCCTTCACTGCCTTGATATTGCGTAGAATCTTCATGCATGTCTCTAGAAATGTCGTAAGCATAAAAGGGTCCATCTCCTGATCTAGCTTATCCTTGCTCCCTAAGGTGGAGGCCTCAGCGAAGCTCTTCTTTGCTTCCATGAACGTTTTGTGTGCGTGCTCCAAATCAAATTCAGCCTCCTTCGCTGGAGCTTTGTGAACCCACGCATTATCTTCAAGTTGTTTCCCCTTATCATCCCCTATTGTAATTCCACTTTGGATAACTATATTCACATTTGGATCCTCTTTGTGAGGCTCAGACCTCATCATCTATAGGTTCTGAGTCAGCTGAGGTGGTAGCACCCCTTTGTCACATATCCTTACTATCAGTGTAGGATAATCCTCTATTTCATGATCAAACAGAGCGCAATATTTCCATGATGGATGAATTGGGTTAGTGCAATTGCGGGCATAGTGTCTTGGTCAATCGCAATTGTAGCAGATTAGTTGTCCCCAACCTCTGTTAGGTCCTCCCCCACCTTTGCCTCGTTTGAGTCCTTGAAAGCCCATTCACGCCATCCCTGTGCTCTAGACAGGGGGTCGTGTCTCTATCTAAACCCTATAGGCGGGAGTTCTTCCCATCATCAATTCATAGCTTCTACAGTTGCACTCATCATGCCCTACTTACCTGTAGAAGTTGCAGAACAGTTGTTGTGGTGTTTGTACAAACTTCTACAGCAAATGACAGTTATTCATCGTATGTTTTCCTGCTACCTGACATATAGCGCACCACAACATAGGCCTCATGCTCAGTCCTGCTTGAGATTTTGGACTCAAAGGAATCAGTTCCCCTCTTGCAATATAGTTCGCAAAGACTGGGAATGGTCTTTGTTACACAGTAACTTGTCACCATCCCTGTTAACCCTTCTCCCGCACCTTAGAGGACTCGTTCCGGGACCTGTGAGAAGTGACTTGACCTGGAAAAATTTGCATTGCATTCCCCTAGACATTAACTTCATATGCCCTAAAGACACCTTCCATAAAATACCCATAAAAATAGCCCTTTTTCCATTAGCACGGTTCCACTGTGTATCACTCGCGCCAATGGGGGAAATCCTCCAAAGATGGTGCGCTAGCTGGCGCTCTGTCTCAGAGTCGCACTCGCACCAGCCAAGTTGGGTAATGTTTTTAACAAACAAACATCCAAAGGTTCTTCCTAACCCACTCATAAACTGAATCTATCTTGAGTTGGTTTAGTTTGGCTTCGAATCTCCATAGGAGGGAAGTAGTTCTCCACATCTCATGGAAGCTTCTTAATGATAAAGCCAATCCCATGAATATTGTGGATATCCTAACTCCTTCTCCTCTATCTATAAAAGCTTGTCCTTTTTCCTTTGACAAGTTAATCTCCAAGTTCTAGAATTCCAAAGATTGAGAATTGTTAAGCTCATGCTACAAGAAGCTTTGTTCATTCCCATAAGGCTAAATCTAAAGTGAGGAGATTCTTGTCCAAGTAACCAAGGAGAGAGAGGCTTGTTCCCCATTCCCCGCAAGCTTTGCAAGGCATGTGTTGTTGATCAACCAGCCAAATGAGGATTTGACGTCAGAACTATGGTTGTATTCTTCTTTGTTTATCAATAATAGACGACTATCATTATGGTTCCACTCTTATTGTCTTTGTAATGATGATTGAGTTATATCCTTTCTGACTGATATAT